>BHDV01070121.1:179755-258835 GCA_005406045.1 Adoxophyes honmai | reverse complement strand
TACAAAAATTCTGATTTTTTGCAGTTTTTGGTACGGAACCCTACGTGCGCGAGTCCGACTCGCACTTGGCCGGTTTATTATTTGTTGTAGCTGTTATCTGTCAATCTGCTTATCGAAGGAATTGTACATTTTTCGCGATAAAAATCAGCATATATCCGTTCTCAGAGTCGGCTTAGAATAACAGGGCGCGAGTAAAGTTGCGCGCGAGACTGCTGCACCTTCTTTATCAACTTAAAACCTAAATAAAATGCTATATGGGCTACGAATCATGGAATAGTTATACATACATATACAATCACGCCTGTGTTCCCAAATGGGGTAGGCACACGTAACGAGATATAGACAAAACCATGATTATGACTATATCAAGCTTCGTAGCCACTTCCAGCATAGTTTTAAGTTTGCAAAGATGAAATAGGTAGAATAGTGACAGGTTGTTAGCCTGTCGCCTAAAGCATACCTAAACTTATTTCCTTTGTCGCCTCTTACAAACTCCACGGAATAAATGGAGAGGTGTTATTCTATACCGACACCACACGGCAACAAAATAGTTATGAAGTTATGATTTTTGTTTATGTAATGTTTTGTAATATCAGTAGGGATGTAAAATCAACATCCCCATGGACTCGGTGAAAGATAGACGAATAACCGTTACCAAAATGCAAATGAAACAACTAGTAGTAGGGGTACAATAAAATAGTGGATAAGTTTAACCCTGCCGGTGCGGTCTGCGGTCGCTCTCCTGCACTTCGGATTGCAGCGAGAGGGTTAAATGCAATTTTGTAGCCGGCACCGTAATGCATCTGAAATGTTTCGTTAGACATCTCTATTTGATTCCTTCGAGGTTTGGACCACTGTTTGAACGGAGTTCTGGATTACTTTCTAATTATACATACATACATATTCTCACGCCTGTATTCTCAAGAGGGGTAGACAGACCACATAAATTCGAAAATCCAGTGTTAATAGGTAGTCTAATTATGTTATACTTAAATATGTAAATTGCGTGTATATTTTTTTATTTTGTTTAGAGTACATTCAACTGAGTGAGAATAAAATATAAAACACATTTTGCATACGAAAAAAGCAGGGAGACGAATCGAATAATATTAAAACCAAGTGCGAGTCGGACTTGCGCTTGAAGAGTTCCGCACAAAATTCACGTTTTTGTATAAGAGCTCCCCTTAGATACTTATTTTAATTTAATCATTTGCTTCTTAACTTAAATACACACTCATAATTACGCATGTATTCCAAATGCGATAAGCAGAGCACACGAAACGCTACACACGCAAAATGTTTCGTTGCCACTTTTAGCATCGTTAAGGTTTAAACTTAGGTGAAAGGAGTAGCGCTCTAGCGCCACCTATCGTCGAGTAGTAGAACTGCAACAAACATCATCTACATCATCAAATTTTAATGTCAAAATAGTATTCTAGATGGCGCTAACGAAGTTCCGAAGGTCGGTTGCATAAATACAACTTCCAACTTTCTCTCTGTGGACTTCGGTCTCCACGCATAACATCTGCCTGGAGAGAGATCTCTCTATTGGAGTTTTTCCCCACAGTGGTAGGTATAATGCGATACCCTATGTGTTTCCTGGCGAACAATCTACGATATTCACAAAATAAATAGAGATGTGTTATTACTATGATTAACATTAATGAATGGTCTGATTATTGGCACCAATTTTGACGAAATTTCTATACAAAAAACTTCATTCAGTTGCTATCATGATTAACTAGTGAAACATAAAAATAAGGAGGTACTTCTTTAAGACGTGGTTATTAAGTCACAACTATAACTTTTTCCTTAACTTGACATACTTAAATGCTTTTTAATTAATAGTTTTAACTATTCAACAATACCTTGTAATACATACAAAGTTGCCATCATGAAATTTTAACCAACATACATTTGCAGTCGATTTTTCACCAACGCAAACCCACCTGAGAACCTTATACTCATTGAAATAAGACGGAAATCTGAGTGAAGAAGTGAAGGGAGGTATATTTTGAGAAGAGCAAAACAATTTTGATTTTCACGCCATTTTCCCGTCTCGCTAGAGTTGTCCCGTTAAAAACGAATCATTAACGGAATTAACGTTAAAAGTTAACGTTGTTATACCCTAGTTGGGTACAATGTTTTTTTTACGGCCCGCGTAAACTTGAGCTAACATTTTTTTGTTAGTATTCCAATGGCGTCGCAGTTTTATGGGTCTGTTGACAGCTTCCATGTTTTATTTGTCGTTTTATTGTTTACTTATAGGATTAAGGGGCTTTTAGTCAACAAATAGGTCTAGCACCAAGCGCATTGGTAGTAGAAGCAAGGCGTGTGACGCCTATATGTCCGCTCACTACTAACAGAAACACTTTTAGAAACACTTAGATATCTAAACATTATACCGTGTGGTATCGGGTTTAGAATAACTCAGTTTCTTCCGTGGATGTCGTAAGAGGCGACTAAGGAAATAGGTTAAGGTATATCTTAGGCAACAGGCTGGCCTCGAATTTCATCTCTTCCATCTGTTATTGAACCTGAATGCTAGTTAAGTAGTGGTTGCGAAGCGTGAAATAGCCATAGCTTTGAATAATTAACATTTCGTGTTCTCTGTCTACCCCATTTGGTAATACAGGCGTGATTTAAATATCTTTTTAATTACAAATAAAACCAACTAAAAATAAACTCCTTTTGGTTACAATTGAACAATTAAGTACAATCCATAATTATTTATCCAAGTATAAAACAAACAAAATTTTTTGTACTTAATTAGTTAATAGAAAACGATAATAATACTTAATAATTGAGAGAATTTCTCAAGCTGTATAAAATTTCAGGACTCAGCGGTTGTATTCTCTAACATAACGTAGGTACTCTTGTTTAGTTCGTTACGTTACATAACATCACAGGCACAGGCGTAAATTTTTGTCACAATAAATATCCGTCTTCGCTCTTCACACCGCCGAGCCCAAAACAGGTCAGAGGGGGCAATAATTTTCAGATCGCATCATGTTATCGGTACTTTAATTAAGTCGACGGGGTACAATTAATATTCATAGGTTTCTAATTTATGCCATGTTGTTGCGAACATAATATAGCCAATTTGAAACCTCAAGGGTTTTTGGGCGACTTCGGTACATTTTGAGAGGTTAAAAGTAGCAACTGTTCGGTATATTTTGAGATATGCGTTGAAAGTAGCGACTGCTCGCAGCTTCGCTTGTTTTCTTCGTAGTAAATCATACGTGGAAGCTTCAGGGTTTTGACTAGATCTTTCTGACGTCTTGTGGAAACTGCTTGGTATAGCCGAGTAGTAGAATTCCTACAGATGTAAGCAAGTAGGTACTATCGAACCAACTGATTCCTGACCCACCGCAGAACGCTGTCACAATAAACGTTATTAACATTTCCTTTGTCAGGCAATCCAATGTCACTATGACGTTCACTGTGAATAGGTTCTATTGTGGGTCAGGAATCAATTGGTTCGATAGTACCTAAGTAAATACTTTATAAGTAAAATAAGCAAAATGGTAAAGTGCAAAGGCCGACTTATCCCTTATACTAGTCCTTGATTTAGTTTGGTGCCCGTGTGGTGCCGGGTTAGAATAGTACCTCCCTCTGTCTTCCCGTGGGCGTCATAAGAGGCCGACTCTGGGAAAGGGTTAGTGTATTGCGGGCGATGGGCTAGCAACCTGTCACTGCAGTATCACGTTTAACCATCTGGTTACCCTGAAATTGCTAAACGTGGCACTGGATTTTTGAATTCATGTGCTCTGCCTACCCCTCTTGGGAATACAGGCGTGAGAATATGTATGATTTAGTTTCGGGCGCTTGAGTTGGCAAAACGCAAAAATATTGGTGGTGCGTGAAATCCGCTGCCGCGAATTTTGCACTTATAGCAAGAATTAATTATTTTCTTCCAGGTCGCTTATCGTTTCTGGTGTAATTATTAAATTTCGTAGTAATTAAGTGTTAGGGTTTTCTTTGGGCGTGATATTTTAATTAGCGTGTCCGAATGTGGCGTGCTGGACGGTGTTATGCGGGATTGTTAGTAACCAAGATTTTCCGGACTTGGATGGAGTTTCAATGTTCTCATGTTTTTACAAATAATATCTATTCTGGTTTTGTATGCCAGTAGCAGGAAAAGTCGTCTCTACGTAATCGAATCAAAAATGAGGAGATACGTAGATGAACTGAAGTCACTAAGCCTACCGGATCAGCAAGTTGATGTAGCAAAAGTGTCAAAGCAGGTGGCCGATGCGGTCGAAAAGTGCTTGAGTGGAGACTACGGACCAGCAAGCGCAGCGTAGGACGTCCACTTACAAGATGGACAGACGACTTAATAAAGGTCGCCGGAAAACGCTGGATGCAGGTCGCTTCCAACAGGTACTTATGGAAGTCTAAAGGGAAGACCATTGTTCAGCAGCAGACATCTTATAGCTGAAATGATGATGATGATTATGAATACGAATATACATATATCACGCCTATATTCCAGAATGGAGTAGGTAAAAACTACATAGACAAAACCATGACGTAGACACTTCTTGCACAATTTTTTAGGTTTTAAGTAATTAAATTAAGTTAAGAGGTAAATATGGACAAGTTGCTAGCCTATCGCCTAAAAATACCTTACTCTATTTCCTTAGTCGCCTCGTACGACATCCACGGTAGAAATGGAGAGGTGATAGTCTAAACCCGACGCCACACGGCGCAAACAAAGAAAATGATCAGAACAAGCCTTGAGCGACAAAGGAAATCTTTATTACGTTTGTTGTGGCAACGTTCCTCGGTGGGTTAGAAATCCATTGAAACGACTCTACAAAACAATTCAACGTCGCAACAAAACAGAAAGTTTTAATCGCAAAGTTATTGTGCAAAAACTTTCCAAGAAACAGAAGTAAATGAATCAAAATTCTTACATCTCCGCTTCGCACGTCTTAACTCAGTTGAAATTATTCACGCTTAAGCTCGATCTGCATTTAACTGGCTTTTAGTAAAAGTTAGCTCGGTTAATTTTCTGGGATTCCTACGTCTAGGACGCCTAGAGAATAATTAACAGATTGCCGGATCCGAACAAAGATGAAACTTTGCGCTTCTGTGCATTGGCACGAAATTCAGATCGCTTCGGAACTTGTTAGTTGTTGCTTTTTGAAAATAAGATTTAATGTTTTGTGATATTGTAATTATTAAAGTGGTTTACAATTCATCTTAATACATACATAACCGTCACGCCTTATTCCCTGCGGGGTAGGCAGAGACAACAGAGCGCCATTCGCTTCTATTTTGACATACTTCTTTCGCTTCACTAACATTCATCACTCTCGTCATACACGCTCGACGGTTTCGGGTACTCTTAATTTGGCCTCCCTTTAGCACATCGCCGATCTGGTCGATATACGTTCTTCGAGGGCGCCCTCGACCGACTTGCCCCAACACACTTCCCTTGTAAATTTGCTTACATACCCTTGCTTCATCCATTCTCTCCACATGCCCAAACCAACGCAGCATACCTTTCTCTACCCTTGTTACAATACTCTCTTTCAGACCACACTTCTCTCTATTCACGCTATTACGCACCCTATCAGTAAGTTTGATACCACTCATGCTTCGCAAAGAACGCATCTCAACCGCATTCAATCTACTTTCGTGTCTCTTCTGCCACACCCAACTCTCGCTACCATACATCAAAGTAGGCACTAGCACACCGTTGTGAATAGCCAGACGAGCATCCTTAGAAATGTCCTGACGACTCACAACTGAGTGAAGTGCTCCATTCATTCTATTCCCCGCTTTTACTCTACTTTCGATATCCTCATCATACTTACCGTCACTCGTCATCTTAATATGTTTGATGTATTCCCATTGTAATGGGTTACAGGCTTTTCAGCCTGAATGGACAGGATGTAACATACATATACATACATATTCTCACGCCTGTATTCCCAAGAGGGGTAGGCAGAGCACATGAATTCATAAATCCAGTGCCACATTTAGCAAATTCAGGGTATAACCAGATGGTTAAACGTGATATCGCTGTGACAGGTTGCTAGCCCATCGCCCAAAATACACTAACCCTTTCCCATAGTCGACTCTTACGCCCACGGGAAGAAAGGGGGAGGTTTTATCTATCCCGAAACTACACAGAAAAAACAAAAATCATCCGGTTGTGTTGGCTCCCTCAGGTATAAGGGCGTCCGTCGCACGCCGCTGCATTTTTGACGGCTGCGGCACTAATTCGTAATTGCCGCAACCCGTGCTAACTAAGCGGTCCTGCGATACGGCAGGCCGGGACTCGGAAGCGAACGTTGCGATATTACTGCTCTGTACCTGTACCGCAATTTATATTACTAATGATAATGAGTAACGAGTTAGGTATTTAGTAATATTACATAGCCACTATGCTATTTTGCTTTTAATTTCGTGATTTTTATTTGATTAGTAATTCTTAATTTATTTCATTACGAAAATTTAATTAGGACATATTCATTGGTATAGTTACTGTATTGAAATTGTGATTCAAAACATTTTTTTTTGTTACGGTTAAAAAAATGTACTTCGCCGCTAGTTTTTTTTTGCCGCAACATGTCGGCCAACTGTAAAGACCAGTTCATATCTTTCACCCCAAGCACAGAATAGATAATAGTTGCCCCAAGGGGCATATGAAAAAAAAAATTTCCTAAAGATATTCCAGGCGCAGGCTAGACGTTCAATAAAAATGAAAATACTGATGGATCACAATCTGTTCATGAATTCAGTGTATTTTCCATCAATATAGCAAGACTAAACGATCAGTATATTATCACAATCCTTACTAATATTATAACTTTTATAACGCAATATAACCGAGTTCCCGACGGGCGAAGCCGCGGGCGGAAAGCTAGTATGAGATAAATATTGAAGGATGTCAATATTTATTGAACGTCTAGCTTCGCCATAGATATCCATACCACACTAGGTAAGTACTCGCATTATGGATTAGGCCAAATTTTGTTCTTGGAAGTAATATTATTCGTAATGTGTTCCTAGAATGAAAAAACATGTTTTATTAATGTGTTGCGGTAAAAAGCTTTTCGTGAAAATTATTTTAGCTGATTTCTTTGTATAAGAAACGTTGAAACAATTTTTACCACTTTGTTCAATAGTAACCAAAAATGTTATAATGTAGTTAGAAACGTAGTATTTCGTATATCTTACTTACCTACGAAAGTCAAACTTTGATGGGATCAAGGATAAGGATAAGGCAAAATTCTTGGTCATGATTCAAGACAACAAGTTTAGTGTTCCTGGAAACCAGAAGTCCCATCGAACCAATTGGTTCCTGACCCACCATTGAACCTATTCACAGTGAACGTCATAGTGAGATTGCATTGCTTGACAAAGGAAATGTTTATGACGTTTATTGTGACAACGTTCTGCGGTGGGTCAGGAATCAGTTGGTTCGATAGTACAAAGTATTGCAAATATGTTAATTTATTTTGTTTACGCACTGTGGAGGCTAACAAAACGTTTAAACGGATAGACAGCATTAAAAGCATAACATGGCTCTATACCAAGGCTGGCCAAACCCAGGCCCGCCAAGGCATTTGAGTTGGCCCGCCCAGCGCGTCCGGCCGGCAAGCTGACGGCACGCGGTGGCAACGCTTGCTCTAGATTGCTCGTCTTAAAAAAACGTCGTGGTCTATAGCAGCGATTCTTAACCTTTTTGCATGGCGACCCAAAATTCAAAAATATTAGAAGATCGCGACCCAATCAACCATTAAAAACAAATGTAATGCAGTGATTGCGGTTTATTTTTCAACAAGTCCCGCGGGTCCTGCGACCCATCTACATATGGCCCGCGACCCAAATTTGGGTCGCGACCCGAGGTTAAGAAACGATGGTCTATAGCGTCAAAATTACGATTCGGCAACTAATACGGGGAAATTCGGTAGATATCAACAAAATAATAGCGCAGAAACAATGTAATCGAGGTATTTGTGATGTTTTTTTACCTCTAACATCTTGTTAACCTCTATTCAAGCGGTTAAACCTCTTGATGGTGCCTTGGACCCTAGCGCCACGTATCGTTCAGTAGTAGAACTTCTTCCACAAGCGTCGTCAATTGTCAACGCGTTCTACTTCGCGCTAACGAAGTTTTGACGTTCATTTGCAAAAGCACAACTTCCAATTTTCTCTCTATGGACTTCAATCCCCAGGCTAAACACCTGCCTGGAGAGATCTCTGTTGGAGTCTTTCCCACATAGTGCTAATTGAAAAAGTTTCGAACAAATAAATATTTTAGAAATACTTTCTCAGCGATATCGGTTTCACCTCGCAAACTCAATGTTGTGCAAGAACTTGCCTTGTGCTCTCCAATTTTCAAAGAAGCCCGAGAAATTGCATTTTCCATTGAAGGCTCTTCTATTGATTGAGTTAGCTGCAAACATAATCGACTTGCTGCGGGAATGTATTTTCTACCTTTAACTTTTAATTCAGTTACATGTTCTTATTAGAGATGCGGTTTGTGAAATCAAGCATAATATTGTGTAAGATTTTTGTACTCAGTCTGGTAGCCGTACTAACCAAATTATACCAAAGTTTGGAGTCGGTGTCAGCTGATGATAAGAAGAGTAAGGAGGCGGCTAAGTTTATTAATAATTAATTACAAAACACTTGGCCCTTAGGGATCTGATGCCCATATTTTTTTTAATGTTTTAAAAAAAGACTTAATCAATATTACAGGAGACCAAAGGACTGGCGCGTTCCTGAGGCAACGAATTGGCATCGCCATTCAGAGAGGGACGCCGCCAGCCTTTTAGGTGCCCACCTTTAGGCAGACTGCTGCCTCGGGGATGTTTTTCATTTTAATTTTTAGTTAATTTATTTGTAGGTAGTTTTAATTAGTAGTAGTATTTTGTTTTGTCATATAATGCCTTATGTTTAAAATATGTTTTTGTATTACATTGTGATTACAAAAAATCGATTTGTTTCTTGAACGATGTTGCATTGCATGGCTATACATCGTACGCATTAGCTCCTCCAATTATTCTCAGCCCGTAACATATTTATCATACCAGACTCATACAGCCTAACTAAGCATCTTGCTTGGCACGGAGCCATTCTCCGAAAAATGTTCTTCTTAGAATTATTTGCTGGAATGAAGCATTCGCCCACCTCGCAAACTGGGAGGGTTTCCTTGAACTGTCGCATTAAGAATATTAAGTTCGTTCAAAGAATTTTTAGACTTTCTGGTTTGGTGGTTTCTTCATCTTTTAATCGACTTCGAAAAATGTGGGTAATATGTTGCATTGTGTGCATTTTTGCTCTGATTATGATTACTCGTTCAGTTGTATTATATCCAATTTTCAAAATTCTTATATTTTATTCATACTCTACCTACGAGGATACTTGTCTGATAGACGTATGTTGTACCTACTCCGTTCGTAATATATAAGTAAAATATACGAAGGTGACGCCTATGCTAATGTGTACCTCTAATATATTCTTACCGTTAGTAAAAATCAACAGAAACGTAAATTGTAACAACAGACCTAAAAATACTTTGCACTCAATCTTGTAGAAAGCAAAAATTTTCAAGTTTTTATTTAAAGTTCAAAGTTCAAAGATCGAAGTCATTTATTCACAAAATGTATGGTACATTTATAATGGTGTTACACAATAATCATTTGATCCTTGATACATTTGGCCGTCATGGGATGTGAAAGTTTTGAGACAAAAGTAGCGCTTGGGACTATCTGGATCTTTACATACATTATAAAAGGTACAATAGTGGCTTGACCAATTTCCTTAGTCTCTTACGTTTTATTTGTCGAACCAAGCACAAAAAGACAAGAGCTTCTTCCACCTTTCATAATTTGAGTACAAACGCTAGCTGTCCAAAGGTAGACCGAATTACATCTAGATTTTCTTCGAAGACGGAGGTCGGTAAAGAAATTGGACCATTAGACTAATAAATATAGAAAATTTGATAAGGTCACAGCTGTAAGATAAAACGTAGCCACGTGCGGGCAATAGGATTCTTTTAACTCGATGCTTAAAGAATAGCTGGCGGTTACTACGCGGTTCAAGGAGAGTAGCTTTCTTTTGTTTTAAAATCTCGAGGAAAACGGTGTTATAAGGTTTAAGGGTGCACCGAGATTTTGTGGATTGAAAAGCTTTTGTTTTGGAAGGTCAACTCTACAGCGCTGTAAGAGGTCTCACTCTAAACTCTTGGTAATGGTATCTTCAAGTCAGTAAGTATATAATATGTATGTGTAGCGTGCCACTGCGCAGGATAAGGAAAAAAAACATCGCGGACTGAAGTTTCCACCATTTGTACTCCATTCTCCACCATTAATAAAATACGTGTACCAAATTTCAAGTTAATCGGCCGACCATTGAAGAGTTCCTCACTTCGGAGTCGGTTACTAGAATTCTACTACTTACCAGATTACAGATGATTCACTACATTGTCATCCAACTTACCTACATAAGAATACAGAATTCAACCCGCAAGACTTGAATACACAAAGCGGGACTGGTTGTAGGCTATATCGCCTACAATACATTATAAACTCATCGACAAACTAAAGGAGTTAAAATTAGCTGTCGAAAAGGGTGTATATCGGATGGCATACAATTATTAGTCCTATCTTTGTATCGCATAACGTCTTTTATCCTAATAACGTATGGCATACACTTTGTTCCGCATATTTTTGACTGTCCGAAATTGTTGCTCCAGTCGCGGCACGCTCGCTACGCTCGCTCGGCTCGCGTGCTGTAGGGTCACGGTTCTACCAAACACTCCTCCTCACTTCGCTCGTCGTCGTAGTCCTAACCTGACCGAAATCTGACCTGCCTTAATTTAAAACACGTTAGGACAAGCCATGTTAGGAATATTATGCTTTAGGTAATTAGAATTTAGAGTTAACATTCTTAAGGACTTTAAAAGAGTATGCGCATAAACTATTAGGACAAACGAGTACCTAGTATGCAATTCAGCAGTTTGCCTATCATTCTCGGCCAAAAATTTTTAGGATAAAAAACGTTATGCGATGCGAAAGGTACCCTGTCGAAAATTGTGTGGAAAAAATCACAACTTGAAGAGAATAAAACCGAATAACTCGCGTTTAGTAGAAATAGTGCTTAGCCCCCTCTTACTAGGAATACAGAGGTTTTCCTTTAAAGACACAGAGGAATTAAAAAAGCTTTTTCCGCAGTTTCCACGAATTGTGAACCAGTTGGCAGATCTTGGACCGCAGCCAAGCTAACAAGCCGTTCCCTACATTTCCTATCTAATCTAGCGATTGTCTGAAGCAATGATTGTTCGAGCAGGCTAACTGATGCGGACGTGACAGATTGTGGAACCTTTTCGCAGTAAGTGAGGGTGTGAAGTTACTTTTTTAATAGAATTGAAAGACATGTATCTGGGGACAAAATTTTAGTGTCATTAGGTATGGAATACAGGCGTGATGTATGTACGTATGTTTTTCGTTTTAAGGAATGGAACCCCACTCGAAACAAACAAAACAAAACAGCAGAAAACGAGTAAAACTTGTCCCCCCGATTACTTAGCAAACAAATAAACACAACTCATGATGCATACGCACCCCTTGAGCCAAATAAACGCGATTGTGAAACTTTCAACACCCTTCTTTGTATAAAACATGTGCCGACTGCAGTTGATCGGAAACTAGGCGCGTTACTGGAGCCAATTCAGGCGATTCCGGTTTATGGGTCCCTGGTGGGTACGGACTGATCAGTGGCCACGATTTACGTGGAAGACGGTCTCAAAAAGAGTTGTAGGGTGAGCTAGCTGGACTATACACCTACATATACAGTATACAGCGTGTATATTTCATACGGGCGCATAATTTACCCAGATATAGTTCACAAGCGTACAAATCATGTGTGAAACCAATAACCAAATCTTGCGTAAGATTCCAAACGAGAGAGAAAAAAAGTACGCCTAAACTTTCGTGAAATTTAATCTAATCTAACCTAACGCAATCTAACATAGCAAAGCCTAATCTGACCTAAACTGGCATAATGTTACCTAACTTTTTAATATTTTACGAAAATGCGGCCGTAAATTAACACTAATATTGTCTCTCGTATAGAGTGTTAGGGTAATATAAATGTACTGGAAAAATTTGGAAATTAACCAACTTACTTTACGTATTTTGTTTTTTTCCGGTAACATAATATACTATTATTTTCTTATAATGTAATATAGGTATGAGGCCGGAATGACTGTGCCTCGGTACTGCTCTTCAGAACAGGACATAATGGAGACTCACAACCAATATTTTCACCATAAGTCTCCCTATTATTGTGAAACGTTAAGTTAATTTCGATATAATTGTATCAGTCAGTCAGTGTATCCGTTTTATTTTACTATGAAAAAAAAAGTCTTGGAATATCCTCCCAACTTTTAGGGTTCAGTAACAAAGGATAAAAACGGGACACTATTACTGAGACTTCGCTGTTTAACAACACGATTTAGATTTTTGGTGTGTTAGATAATAGCTAGCGCTACAAGTAGGTAGTTTTTTTTTAACCATTTTTTCATCCACCTACCTTGATGATTTACTTGGCCGGTTTATTTTAAACAGTTTCTGCGAGGATACTCCCAAACTCTTGTACCTTCAGAAGGTTCATGTCCAGCAATGCGATCTAAATTCTATTGGATGATGACGATGAAACGTCCAGTGTCTACCGGACACCGGACAGTCCCACGTGTCCGGGAACTATCGCCACCCTATCCCAGAAGGCTTTTCCTGACAAGGACCCTAATAAATATTTATGTAACATCCAAGGAGTATATTAATAGTTGTCTATATTGTTTGATGTTTTATGAATTTTCTAAGTGCTTCCGAGAATGTGGGTTCGATGAGAGATGTGATGGGCAAGGACGTTACTTTTAGAATACATACATATACATATTTTCACGCCTGTATTCCCAAGAGGGGTAGGCAGAGCACGTGAATTCAAAAAACCAGTGCCAAGTTTAGCAATTTCAGCAGGATAACCAGATGGTTAAACGTGATATTGCAGTGACAGGTTGCTAGCCCATCGCCCATAATACACATTTCCCAGAGTCGACTCTTACGACATCCACGGGAAGAAATGGGGAGGTGCTATTCTAACCCGGCACCACACGGGAAATTTTTAGAATAATAGGAACGTTTCTATGTTATAATCTTCATCAGTCACAAAAGTAAACAAAAGACGAACAATCACTATCACTGCATAGAGAACATAATATGAACCGCTACGTAGACAAAACCATGAACTATTCCACGTTTCGTGATACTTTTAGCATATTTCTCAGGTTTTGAGTTGACAAGAATAATAATGACAGGTTGGTAGACGGTAGGCTAAAATGCACCTTAACCTAATTCCGTAGTTGCCTCTTAAAACATATACGGAAGAAATGGAGAGGTGTTAATCTAAATCCGACACCTCACGGTAAAGCATTTTGGTTTATTAGCTTTCATAGTTACAAGCCAATAAAATCGTAAGAAAAACTTAGTACTTGTTTAACGTACATGTAATTCTAATAAATCATCTGAATTTGTACGGAACCGTCGGTGGGCGAGTCCGACTCGCACTTCACCAGTTTTTTGATGAGTTTCGATGAGAAAGTCAACTAGTGTCCTGAAATGTTCCTACCGTTGAATTAAAAACCTTGTTCGCCTAAATCCACAGACTTATATCGAAATAGATGACTCAAGTATATTTACTTCGCGTTCCAAAAGGGAGCCAAAAGGGAGAGCAATGCTCTTCCTTTGACGCGATTTATTTTAGTTTTGTACCACTTAGATTAGGTTTGACTGCCTAGAGACAGGACAACTTGAATAAGGCGGCGTCACCTTTGAATCGGTTTCACTCGGACTGTCAATTCCCATCACTAAAGCGCTCAGATGACGTTACAGTAGGTAGAGAAAAAGTGGCACGCTTGGTTTTCATACAAATGCAGGAACTCGCGGTATCTATTTCAATGCAAGTCTATGCCTGAATCGCTAAAGAAAACAAGAAAAGTGCAAGTCTAGAGCAAAATCCAAATTTAAAATTAAACTGGCTGCCATTTCCCGTCTCATTGGTTTCCAATTTGTACCTCTGTGCAGCGTTGCTCGGCGAAATGTAGTTTCCTTTGCGACTGGTCACTATTGAACATACTCACTAAGCTTTATTTCTTTACGCAAGGATGGGCAAGGGATCCGATTATCGATATCGACTTACTAATCCCTTGATGTAATTGTTCCTTGTTTTGTAAACTAGAGCTGCATAGAGCACAAAACTAAAGTATTTGTAAGTGTCTTTATTTAGGATCGATCTATAATTACAGTATAATTAACACAACAAATTAAAATTAACTTAAATAATAAAACTACAGAAATTAAAACTAAGTCTAAAACTATAATTACCATAACTATAATTTAAAAAAATCCCCCAAGTCGCCGTCGCTGCTCATTGTACCCAGAAGGCTGGCATCGTTACCTCGCTGGACAGCAACGTTTTTTTTTTTGCGACGTTTGTTTTGTAAGTTACATTTTTGGTGCCCGTGTGGTGTTTGGTCCATTTCGCTTCCATGGATGTATTCCTAGAAAAAAATAGAATATTTAGAAACTTACGGATGTTGTTATTTTCCGGTGACATAATTTATACTATCGGTTTATGATGGATAAAAAATGATGTGCTCTGAATATACGGCCAAGTCATTAAGAGGATAGGAGTCGCACCACTTCTCCATACAAACGTAGTCCCCTGTTTTCTCCGTGAATAATGACAATAGAGCAAACATTTTTTTTACATTATATTTGTATCTGTTGTGGTTATGCCCCTACGATTTGCTTTTATCAATATTCTAAATAAAAAAATAAAAAAATTAGAAAATCAATAAAAGCAATAAACTAAACATACTCCTATGTCAAATGACTGGCACCGTGACTAATAATTTGGTGCATACCAGCGCCATCTAGCAACTGCTTTCCGAAGTCATTAAACGTCAAATAAACAGCGACGGTTAAACATCGATGTAACGGACATCACTACGGACAAAGAGGAAACGCGAAGTGAGCACCAGAGCCGTGTCGTTTGTTTGTTTTTCGTGTATTTTGCTCTATTGACTGTTTATAAACAGCTTATTTTCGAAATAGCTCGGCAATTGGACCAGAATAGGTTTACCTTTTGCTTAACTGCTAGAGAAAAATAGCAATTGGATAGGTTTAATCTGTAGCGGATTGCTTTGGCGCTATTTTGACGTTTAATTCGCGTTTCTGAACATTTTGTGGTTAACGTGTTGAGTTAAAGTTAACACAGAATTTGGTTTACGATTTTTAATTGTTCTTTTTTTTGTGCTATGTTTACCACGAGCTATTTGGTGAAGTGAAGAAAAACATCAATACACAGCGATGAATTAATTCAATGTTGTGTGTGAAGTCCCCAATCGGCACTAGGCCCGCGTGGGAAATATAGCCTGAGCTCCCACATAATGAGAGGAGGCCTATGCCCAATAGTGGTATTGATCTCTAACGTAACAAATCAACATTATTTAAGAAAGAAATAAAACGAGAAACCCGTAACAACCATTGTAAAGTTGAACCAGTTGATTTTTGATCCATCGCTGAACCTTATCGCAATAAACGTATTTAACATTAATTCCATCGTCGAGTTTTCCAATGTAACTATGAAGTTTACTAGAAATAGGTTCTATGGTGGATCAGGAATCTTAGTTCGATTGTGCCTCTTAACTTAAAAAGTGAAATTCCATCAAAAACATTCTGTAAAAAAACTACCCAAGTCTCGTTGAAGCTGCTTGTTTATCTCTAAAAAATAATGATTTTTTTATGTACCAGAGCAGCTCAGGGTCTTCATCAGATACTTCAGACCTCAGATTTTTGACATCAAATGAAGCGACCCACTAAGTTGAATATTTTTTGTAAAGGAGGTATGTCGATCTCTGTAGTAGTTTGGTTGGGCTCTAGTGTTTTCACCAGGTACTCCAGATCTTCGATTATCCTAGTTTTTACATTTTTCCCTTTATGTAGTCGTTAATCCCTAACCATGTACCAAATTTCAGCTCTCTGAGTTTACGGTAAGTATATACTAGTTCTATTTTGATGATCATGAGTGAGTGAGTGAGTGAGTGAGTGTCGAAAATGCGAAATTTTGCTTTCGCTTAACTTCGGAACTGAATTACCTACAGACTTGAAATTTTGGATTTTAAGTATGTGGTTATAGCTCACTAGATGACGAAAATTTCAGCGTCCTAGTATTATCCAGAGGTTCTCAAATAGGGACCTGAAAATGCCGCGAAATGGTTCTAGTAAAGGATGGTACGGCAGTGCTTGCTTTGCGCTCGACTTGGTGGGGGCACTGCCGTGCCCCCTGATAGTCATGTTTTTGCCCATGCACAGTTTCATGTGCTCCGCCTACCCCCATTTGGAAAAACACGCGTGACGTATGTAAGTCCTTCGCAGCACGGCATTGCTGTAAACCACTTCCAAGTACCCCCTGTAATGTATATTCAAATAGCACGATGCCGTCCGCGTGTGCGGTATAAATATTAATGCCGGACTTGTCTCAAATGACGCAGATTACCATAAGCCGTGGGCACGTGCCTAAAAATATACCCGTATGCGGTCAGATGAAGCATTGCTTGAGATGTGGACATTACATATACCATCGCGAACCGGAATTGTTGAGCCTATGTTTGTAACTTGGTCGTGTAATACTAATCCAAAAGCTAACATCTGGTCGGTCACATCGGTCATCTACACTAATATTATAAAGAGGAAAACTTTGTTTGTTTGTTTGTTTGATTGTAATGAATAGGCTCAGTAACTACTGGACCGATTTAAAAAATTCTTGCACCATTCGAAAGCCACATTATTCACGAGTTACATAGGCTAAATTTTGTTTTGAAAAAAAAAAATATTCTGTTAAATATTTGGGTTTAGATATCTACATCTACACTAATACATATTATGAAGAGGAAAACTTTGTTTGTTTGTAATGAATAGGCTCAGAAACCTACGACCCCAAAATCCGAAATTTACGCGAACGAAGTCGCGGGCAGAAAGCTAGTTGATTATACACGTCTAAATAGCGAACAGTGGCAAGTGGCTCAACAATCCCGGTTCGCGACTGTACGTTACATTACGTATAGGTGGTCTGCCTGAACTGCGAAAGTTGCGGGGTTCCTGAAGATGTACATCATTTAATTTTGCTCATGGAGTGTGTCCAGAGAGAAGCTAGGGAAATAATTTAAGGACGTTGTTGTTACCACTGGTTAAAAATTTTACGGTCAATTTCTGGCCACTTTGTGTATGTTTACTTACGGCTTTTGAAGAGGAAACAGGTTGGAATCAAATTGGTGACCAGAAGCTACTTTTTCAGACTCGTTAATCACCAAGAAATATTAGAAACGAGAAACAAAAGCACTTTTTTATTTCTTTGAATCATGTTCGGATTATTTTATTTTCAGCCACAATGACAATTCAAGTCAATCATCTCTTTCTGTTAATTAGATCTGTACGATATGAAGGCATTAATACGAGATTCTAATCATATTACTCATATTACATAGTTCATATTACTTGTGATCACGAATTTGATTGCATCTTGTATGTGCAGATAAAATAATAAATATAATATTCAGTTTTAGTCAAAATAACAAGGACAGACAACCTCTAATCCGTGGTTGATTGAACTGAAATGGTTTTCAATGAATAAACTACGTCGAAATAAAATGAAAAAGGTAAATCAAAATCCCAATCTTCTGAATAGCAATTTATTTTAGTAGCGTTGGATAAATCAGCTTTCGCTTTTAAAGTAATATATTATGTTTGAATTAGGACTGCTATTTTTGCTAGCTTTTATGTAACTTAAATGAACTCATTGCCTATTTTTACTGGTTTTGTTCGACTTCTAATAATTATAATCCAGTAAATAATATAAGTTTTTTGTAATCATACTATCTACGTAAAGTTGAACAAAAAGTGTAATGGGCATAAAAATTAATATACGATGGAAAGCCCATCACGATTTTTGCTATAGGAAAATATTTATTTACAAAATCAGCACTTACAAGTAGATGGAACAACTTAACAAGAATACAATAACGTAATAAACTAAATCTAAAACTATCTTTAAATAAAAGTAAACAAATAAGTATTAAAATGTCCATAGATTGCCTTTGTTGCTTATTGTGTCAATAATTCTATACTTTGGTACATTTATTATCTAGCTTTCATTGACTTCACAGTATTAACGTCTTAAGAATAGTACTTAGGTAGGTAACTACTTTAAAACACCTAACATTATATCGAGAGTTAATTCAGCACCACTCTGCCAAGACGCTTAGCCAATCCATTACTTAGCGAGTCAGTCGAGTATGATAATCCGTTACATAATAGCTTGACAGCTCCTGAATTACTAACAAGGATTATGAAATTAATGAATAAATAGTTCCTTGTACTTAAATAAAAAAGATTTATGCGGAAAATGCAGTCGCAGGTTGCAGGCTAGCAACCTGTCACTATTATGTTCTAAACTGAAATCCTAAAATTATGCAAGAAGCCACAAAACATGAAATAGTTTTGTCTTTGGAGCATTTCGTGAGCTCCATACATACATACATACATATTCTCACGCCTGTATTCCCAAGAGGGGTAGGCAGAGCACATGAATTCAAAAATTCAGTGCCACGTTTAGCAACTTGAGGGTAACCAGATGGGCTAAACTTTGTAACCAGGTAACTTTCGTGAGCTCCGCATACCTTATTAGGGAATACAGTGTATGTATGTATAAAAAAGCTCTGTAACATTATGATCTGACAATCCATTAATTAGCTGGTCTGTCCGGGAACATATCCATTGCTAATAGCCGGCAGCCTCTCGATTAATACTAGCAGATAAATGTACACTGCTCACCCAGGATTCAAGATGATTAAATATATTTCAAGCCAAGGATACACTAGGGGACAAATTTAATATCCCCACGACATTGTGTCGGCGACATGTCAAACAAAATCGGCCGATTTCGCCTGACATATCTGGCGACATCGCGCGACTTATATCCGCGTATATACACGTGTCGCGCGACACGTGTCGCGGGACATTTGTCCCCTAGTGTATCCTTGGCTTGAAATATATTTAATCATCTTGCATCCTGGGTGAGCAGTGTACATTTATCTGCTAGTATCCTTGGCTTTATACTCCTGACCCAACATTACAGCCGTCTTGCCTTAACTGTGAATGTTGCATTTGCATCGAATGACACTATCATATGATTCAGACTTTCCTAACTTTATTCTTTTCACGGCGTTCACAATTTCATCCATACCTATTTCATTTTCTTTACTAATTTCAATCATTTCTTCGGTTTCATCTGGTACTTGTACCGGCCTTTCAGCGCTTTCAAATAATCTTTCAAAATATTCCTTCCATCTCTTTAACTTCTGATGTAATTCAGCTCCGAGGCTGTAATTTGCCACGCGCTGTCTTTATAAAATACTTTCAGAACATCTTAATATTAGTCCACAAGTCATCAGAAAGTCTCCTATCGAAACCATCCTTTTATTTTTCTTTTGTTAAAATGCATAGCCGGAGTGGGTAGCTAGGTACAAAATGTAGCGACTCTAGCGCCACCTATCGTCTAATAGTAGACCTTTTTCCACAAACGTCAGGAACTGTCAAAGTGTTCTACTTCGCGCTAACGAAGTTTCGAGGATTTTTTTGTAATTTGTTACTAGTTCTCTTTGAGAAGGCGTTACGGTTACTACTCATGGAAGGTAAAGCCAAGGATACACTACGGGACAAAATCCCTAGACACGTGTCCCCAGCAACGTCGGGTGAAGTAGCGCGACGTTGCCGGACTTAGCTCGACATGTCTGGCAACATAAGATGTAAGTGGATACAAGTCGCGCAATGTCGCCAGATATGTCTGGCGAAATCGGCCGGCTTCGCTTGACATGTCGCCGACACATCGGCGGCTTAATAGTAGTGTCTGACCGAAGGTACAATTTTGGCCGAAGCCGAAGCCGAAGGTGTGTTGACCCCATGTTGACCCTAAGAAATACGAGAATTTGCTAATATATTAAAAAAAACGACAGTAATTTATGCGCAGTTTTCGCTTCTAAATCAAATGTGACTATGTTGTTATGTTATGTGTTGTCAGTAATTTATGTAATTAACTGCAAGTAATGCGATCGGGCCGGCGAAACACTGCTCTGCTAAGCGCTGCGCACTATCCCTCTCGCTCAGGCATCGTTCGTCCAATTTCAATTCACAACTTGCAAACCTTCGGCTTCGGCCAAAGCTTCGCCCAAATTTTGGCCGAAGCTGAAGGTTTGGCCGAAGGTGGTCGAAGCCGAAGCCGAAGCCGAAGCTTCGGTTGGACACTACTTAATAGTAAAGATAAATAGGTAGCAGTGTGCGCCGAATCACAGCAGTAGATTAGTGGGGGTATAAATTTAACTCACTACTCGGCCGGCGGCGGCGGCATTAATATTGGATCCAGATCGCCATCTTGGATCCAGATCCGGCAAAATAATTTGTTTGCATTTAATTGAGTCATAGATTTTCTTTGGATTAATGCGGTAAATGAGATTTGTTTGCTAATTTGTGAGCTGGGCTTATTGAATTTTCTTCGATTGCTAGCTTTACTTTAAGAGGGAATGGTTTGCAATATCAGTTTAGTTATGGGTTAAAAAACGGGTTATCGTCTAGTTTCGGTTGCCATTCGTTCTTCTTTCATTGTTATAGAACTGAGGTTTGGTATTGTGTGTTAGGATAACTACGCATGTGGATATCACAACTAAGGAAATAGGGTTTGGGGCAGCGCAGACGACAGACTTTTTGTGCGATCGAGTCTGCGGCGCACAAAAAGTCTGCGTGGATTGTGCGCCGGACTTTTTGCGCGTCGTGTGCGTTACTCCATTTCACAGACTAAAAAGTCCGTCGCGAATAGTCTGTCGTCTGCGCAGGGCCTTAGGTGTGCTTTAGCCGACAGGCTAGCAACCTGTCACTATTGTATTAGGTATGTAGTAAAAACCTCTTAGGTATATCTGTTTTCAAACCTAAAATTATGCTAGAAGTGACTACGGGACGTAGAGCATAAGTGAAAAAAAGGTGTATCTTTACTTTATGACAGTCAATATACGTAGTCAAATGCCTATTCATTTGTGTGAAGGAGTTATTGAGACAGTTAATATTCGCATTTTTACACGAATATGCACAGTACCATCGCGAACCGGGATTGTTGAGCCACTTACCTACGTTTATAACTTGGTCGTGTAATACTAATCCAATAGCTAACATCTAGTCGGTCACATCGGTCGTAGATTACACGTCTAAATTGTTTTAATAGATTGTTAATGGGAAGATTTTGAAAAACCAACTTTACTACCATTGTATGAAGCAAATGCAAAATTAAACACATATAAAAATGCCATAAAACCCACATGGAGCTTATGAAAGTTCCGAAGCACGTATCAAAAGCTTGGAAAGAACGTAAATGTCACCGGAAAATAACACATTCCGTAAGTTTATAAATTTCCTAGGAAGTTTATAAACTTTCGTAAGATTCCAAACGGGAGACAAAAAATGTTATGACGCCCACATTTTTCAAAATTTAATATAATCTAACCTAACCTAACCTAATCTAACATAAATAAAGTTAATCTGATCTAAATTAACATAATCTAACCTAACCTAACCTAACGTAAATTTATTATTTTACGGAAATGCGGCCGTAAAATAATACAATTTGTCTGTCGTTTGGAATCTTACGGAAGTTTATAAATTTCCTGAAAATTTTTAGGAAATTTATAAACTTACGGAATGTGTTATTTTCCGGTGACATAAACACGTCCCGACCGTACACTGCCCATTAGAATTTAACTTAAATTCCGCAAACATTTATCTAATGTGTACGAATAAAAGAAAATGAGTTAGTATCCACCATCGCGAACAGGGATTCTTGAGCCACTTACCTATTTCTATCTATTTGTAACTTGGTCGTGTAATACTAATCCAATAGCTGACATCTAGTCGGTCACATCGGTCATTGATTACACGTCTAAATTGCGAACAGTGGCAAGTGGCTCAACAATCCCGGTTCGCGACTGTACATTCCAATTATCAAGCATTACCTTAAGATAAAGAAATGTTTATTTTGTATCACCATTTTAATTTCATCCTGTAGTTAGATTTTACCCGAACTTTTTTTAAATTCTAATTTTGATAAAAAAAAGAGAACATTGTATTTTTTTTTGGATCGAATCTATTTGAGTCCGATATCAACTATTCGTGTGGAGTCGGGTTTAGAATATCATTTCCATTTCAACCGCATTTATCGTAAGAGGCGACTAAGGAAATAGGTTTAGGTATGTACTACGCTTTAGGCGACAGGCTAGCAACATGTCACTATTCTACGTCTTCCATCTGTTATATCGCGCATATCGTGTGCTCTGCCTACCCTATCTGGGAACACAGCCGTGATTGTAAGTATTATACTTTTCTATCGAAGTTTTTTTTCTATTCTTTTTTATACATACATACATACATACCGTCACGCCTCTTTCCCACAGGGGTAGGCAGAGACCACTTTGTTCCACTTGCTACGATCCTTTATCGAAGCGATATATATAAAGACAGGTTAGGTTAGGTTTTGTTAAGATCAGAACGTCAATAGAACTTCAAGTACTAAGGCAGCAGCTTGAAAGAACAAGTTGCTTGCAATAAAGTCAGCTTAGATCTAGTGCTTCGAACTTACCTCGTATCCTAACAACGGAGACTTGGTTCGGAAGTTAGTCCTCCTGTTACTCCTGGTATCCTGGTATCATCGAACACAGTTTTTAGGGTTCCGTACGCAACGGGTCAAAACGGGACGCTATTACTAAGACTACGCTGTCCGTTTGTCTGTCAGGCTGTATCTCACGAACCTGCGTAGGCATTCTATCATCATCATCCAGCCTATATACATCCCACTGCAGGGCACAGGCCTCCTCTCAGTATGAGAGGGCTTGGGCTATAGTTCCCACGCGGACCCAGTGCGGATTGGAAACTTCACACACAACATTGAATTGCTTCGTCGCTGTGTGCAGGTTTCCTCACGATGTTTTCCTTCACCGACTAGCTAGAGGTAAATATCAAATTCGATATCGCACATAAATTCCGAAAAATTCAGAGGTGTGAGCCCGGGGTTTGAACCCACGACCCTCTGCTTGAGAGGCCACAGGTCGAACCGCTGGGCTACCACGGCTTTTTTAGGCATTCTATACAATGCCGGATTAAACACATTACCTACCTATCCTATGACATATACACATGATTTTGTGTGTCGTTCAGCTAAACCTATTTCCTTAGTCGCCTCTTACAACATCGACGGAAGAAATGGAGTAGTGTCATACTAAACCACCACACGGAAACATTCAGTGTACATACATACATACATACGAGGGTCAAACTGAAAGTTTCGGGAATAGAAAAAAATATCCAGTTAAAATGATCAAAAGTAATTTTATTGCTTTTGAAAGTATTCTCCCTTATATTAAATGTACTTTTACATACGTTCAAACCAGTTTTTGAAGCACTCATTGAACGCTGAAGGTGGGGTCGACAAAATGGCCGTTTTGTACGCCTCCACGGCATCTTCTGGCGCCTGAAACTGCTTACCACGTAACTTATCTTTGATTTTGGGGAATGTGAAAGAGTCATTGGGGCTTAAGTCAGGGTTGTATGGAGGATGGTTCAGTAATTCGAATTTTTCACCGTCTAGATAGTCCTTTGTTAACCGAGCCGTATGGGAGCTGACATTGTCATGGTGAAGGATGATGCGACGATTGAGGTTTTTTTTTCTCAGTTCACCACACACACTCAGCAAAATGGTTGCATACCAATCGGCATTGACTGTTCTACGGTCATCAAGAGGAATTGTAGCCACGTGACCCGATTTGGAGACAAAACTAGCCACCATCTTTTTGGCCGTGCTGCGAGAGCGAACCACTTTTGTCGGCTTAATCTCGCCTTCATAGGCCCATACTCGAAATTGGTTTTTAGTTTCAGCCTCATAGGCGTATATCCATGACTCATTATCCAATACAATACTAAAAACTGCATTTGAGCTTCTTCTGTTGATTTTATTTAAAGTTTCGGGGCACTAATCGACACAAGTCGTTTTCGGTTCGTCGAACAACTGATGAGGTATCCACCGGGAAAACAATTTTTGCACGCCTAACTCTTGCTGTAGAATAATTTGTATTTGACTCATTCCAATGCCCAGAGACTCCTGAATTTCCCGATATGTCACATGTCGGTCTTCCGTAATCAGTTGACGCACAACATTGATGTTTTCTTGGGTGACTGCCGATTTTGGTCGACCTTCACGCACATTGTCCATGAGGGAAACACGGCCACGTTGAAATTCCGAAAACCACCTGTATATTGTGGTCATCGAAGGGGCTTCATTATTAAAAGCAGCAATCATCCGGTCTCCACATTATTTTTGTGTTAATCCACTTTTAAAGTCGTAGTAAATCATAGCTCTTAAATTTTCACGTGACAATTCCATGTTGGGCAGCGACTCATCAAGTTCAAAAAACAATTGAAACCGAACCATTGTTTTTTTTTTCTATGTGGCCAGTGTTTTAAGATAAGGAAACTTTGACGATTGTAAAAAGGTATAATACGTGATAAAAAATGTTATTTAAATATTAGTTTCCCGAAACTTTCAGTGCAGCCCTCGTACTATCACGCCTGTCTTCCCAAAAGGGGTAGGCAGAGCACACAAAATGCTACACAGACAAAACTATGACTATGTCACGCTTCGTGGCCACTTCTAGCATATTTTTTGTAGTTCAGTACGTTCAGTGCCACCTTTATTAGAAAAAATGCAGTAGTTGTTGAGCAAATACAAAAGAGGTTCCTTGTAAAGCAGGAAGGGCATAAGAAAACCCATTTCCCCGGATCAGGTTACGTCTTCGTGTTGTATGATGGATTTATTCCGGAAGAAACACAGAATATTAATGCTACGAATTGCCACAGTGAATTTATTTTTAACGTATGGTGTCGGGTTTAGAATAACACCACTCCACTTCATCCGCGGATGTCGTAAGAGGCGACTAAAGGAGGTTATGGTTACTATATTTTTTATTTAACTTCATTTTTGTATGTATGTAGGTATGTATGTTTACAAATCTTGCAAGGAAGATTTGAACCACTTCCAATAGACCGATTGAGCTAAATCTTGGTATACCTACGTAACTTGGATGACAATACAATATTCCGGTAGTGGACTTCTGGTGACCCAGCAGGGACTGTCTCCGATGGAGCGAACTCTTTAACGGTTGGTCTGATTGACTTGAAATCTGGTGCATATAATCTAGAGTGAATGGCAATGAAGTACAGTTGGCAAAAAGTACAGTCGGCAAAAAAGCTTGTATCGAAAATGAACATTTTGTCGGTAACCTTATCTCTCTCTCTCTCTGCTTACCCCATTTGGGAATACAGACGACGTGTTATGTACTCTCCATTTCTTACCTTCTAGGTAATGTGGAGAAATAGTACATTATCTGCGTGTGACTTCTCTGTGGTACACTTAGAGCAAGGTATAGGATTGTCTTATGTAAATCGCGAGCTCCGTAAGGGTCTGTCCGCCGTGTAGATAAAAGGCCCAATTTAATTCTCTTCCGACGTAAAACTTGCAAAATTTTATTAAAGATCTTTCAGAGTTTGTCCCTTTCTATCTTAGTTCGAGAGAGGGAGTAAAAACAGGGCTGAATGCAAATTGCATTCTTCCTTTAGACGGTCTTAGCTTCGAATTTACACCTAACGCTTATACATAACACAGGCATTAAATTGCCTACTTTGGGACTAGGTGATTGGTGTGAATTGTCTAGTGATATTTATTTATACCTATTCTGTGTTTATACATTATATCACGCCTGTATCCCCAAATGGGGTAGGCAGAGCAAACAAACCGTTACATAGATTAATAGTGACTGTGAATGCTGGTGTATAAATTTCATTATCACTGTACTGTTTGTGCCATGACGTAATTTGAACAACCCGCTGTAGAAATATAATTGATTTCTCGAGTTATTTCATGATTACTCGACATTAATGCAATTTTTTCCTATTCACGATTCCACACAATATTGATACCACGCAATCGTCTTTCCTCACATACGCTACAATACTAACTCATTATTACGATACAATCCTCTTACTACCTATGCGCGTTCTGTACAACATTAATTTGTTCATTAATTAAGTGTAGAATAATCCACGTCATTAGGTACCCGTGTGGTGCCGGGTTAGAATAGCACCTCCCCCTTTCTTCCCGTGGGTGTCGTAAGAGTCTGGGAAAGGGTTAGTGCATTGTGGGCAATGGGCTATCAACCTGTCACTGCAATATCACGTTTAACCATCTGATTACCCTGAAATTGCTAAACGTGGCACTGGATTTTTGAATTCATGTGCTCTGCCTGCCCCTCTTGGGAATACAGGCGTGAGAATATGTAGGTATGTATATGTATATGTATAAGGTACTTGATTCGTGGTCGCCTTACAAACTGTTTTAGACAAGGCTCCTTATTGAAACCATAAAACTACCAAAACCGAATACATGTCTAATTAGGTAAAAAAGGTCAAATAACATAAGGTTTCCGTCCTTGTATCATTACAAAAACATTTTTCAACTAAATTTGCCGTAAGATATTATCAAACGTCCAAATAGGATAACTACAAGCCCTATCAAAGCGTATTCAGGGTCTTCCGAGAAAATATCAATTCCCTTTTTATACAAAAGTCTATCGAGTCAAAGGGAATCTGTTCCCTACGTTTTCCGGGGCAGGATGTTTACAATATTTGCTAAAAGACACACGTCTTGCGAAGAAATAACGCCCTAACTACCCCCTGGGTCATATGACGATGTGCCATTTTGCTCCTGAGACGACAGCAAAGAAGGTACAGATTGGCAATTGGGAACAACCAATTTTCGACAACCGGACGCAATTTATTTGTAAATTGTGTTATTGTCTGAAACACAAAGTCTGATTGGACCAATACTTTATTGAAATTAACAAGCAACTAAGCAAAACTAGTCGGCTGATGAGAAATTTAATCTCCTCATAGTGTATTGTGTCATTGCAAGAACGTACAATAAATAATTATTCGTCTTATAGAGTTTCCTTCCGGGGTCGTACTGATACATTATTATGCTGAGTGCGGCCCTTTTGGCGCTATTTGGCACGGAAGTGGCATGCATATCTTTAAGTTATTATTTATTTATTTAGGCTAATGTATTTTAGATAAGTTCATTGTTATGTCTGTGTGAAATTTTCGTCAATAAATGTATTTCTTTTTTTTTCTTTTTTAAAATAATCTACTGCTAAGATTGTAAAACAGTGCCTATGTAAGTAAATACATACATACATATACTCACGCCTGTGTTCCCAAGAGGGGTAGGCAGAGCACGTGAATTCGAAAATCCAGTGCCACGTTTAGCAATTTCAGGGTAACCAGATGGTCAAACGTGATATTGCGTAAGTAAATACGGTCTAATCAATTGGATTATGATTATGACCCACCGCAGAACGTTTGTATAATTTTACTATCTATGCGTACAATACAAAGTCATGACGTTAAAGCTCATAAAATTTCAGCTTACACAGAAGTGTATGTAATAACAATTACTGTCGCACCTTCTACAACTTATAAAAACGCCGAGCACCATTCGCACTCGAAACGCCCACACATATATTTTCAATTATTTCACTGCAAACGTTATTATTCTTATAACTAGAATCCAATCTTTCCACACGAGAGCTCTGTCCGGCACAGACGCTGTGTAATGGGCCTAGGTGTGGCAACAAAATTACAGTAGGCCATCAAAATACATTTTTTATTTACATACAATCACACCTGTGTTTTCAAATGGGGTAAGCAGAGCACACAAAACAACTTATACAATATCAGGGTCTCGGTTCTTGCTATAACTTTATAGCTGTAGGAATCGAGACTCTGGGTCCATGGGGTCCCAGCGCGACGTTGTTTTTCAATGAGTTGAAAAAGTGCCTGGTCGACGCCACTGGCGACCAACGGGCTGGCAGCTACTTTTCACAAAGAATCAGCATAGCTGTTCAAAGGGGAAACGCTGCCAGCCTTTTGGGCACCATGCCACGGGGACCCTTTTTAGGTTTAATTTAGCTTAGGATAAGTTTAGGATAAATTTAGTTATTTTTATTAATATGTAAGTATAATTTCTGTAATTTTTCTTTGTAAATAATGTTATTATTAAATAAAATATTGTTTCCTTAGCCGGGTCAAAATACAAAACCATGACTAATTTGATGCTTAAACAGATGGGAGATGTAGAGGTGTTATTAGGTATATCCCGATTCCACATAAGAAATGTACATATTTATTACTTTCATGACCCGTACTCAAAGGGTGAAAATGGACCCTGTTAGGCCGACCACATACATCCGGATTTTTTCCGTTCGGAATCCCGAATCGGAAAATCGAACGCAGTCAATCCATACAAAATCTATGGACCGCCACACACATTCGCAAGCTTTCCGTTCGGAATTCCGAACGGAATTTTTCCGAATGTGTGTGGCGGTCCATTGATTTTTTATGGATTGACTGCGTTCGGAAAGTCCGATTCGGGATTCCGAACGGAAAAATTCCGAATGTATGTGGCCGGCCTTACTGAGACTCCGCTGTTCGTCCGTCCGTCCGTCTGTCAGTCCCTTACCAGGCTGTATCTCACGAACCGTGCTAGCTAGACTGTTGAAATTTTCACAGATTATGACTGTATTTTTATTGCCGCTACAACAATAAATACTAAAAACAAAATGAAATAATAAATAACAGGGGGCCTGATACACTAATCGTGATTTTTTTGTAGTTTTTGGTAAGGAACCCTTGGAGCGCTAGCCAATTCGCACTTAGCCGGTTTTTTTAGTTATTAGCAAATATCGATTGTACATTATTACCCCCTGGCGTACTGGCGCTTGTATCCTATGCCCCCATCCAGTGTCCCAACATAATACGTGACTAGGAATACACACGGGGTATCGCGCGATCGCCGGGATCGGAGATATTGACGAGCTGTGCCTTAAAACTTGGCCTTGTTGTGACAATTCGGGGGGCCATGGGTCAAGTTGAGACATGCGCGTTGGGGTCATTATGAACAGTTGGGGCATCTTTGGGGTATTTCATTGTTGCTGTGCTAATCTTACTGAGCTTGCAGTTCGCGCCCCGTCTAGGTCAGTCTAAAAATTAAAAGCTTACATACACACATACATCACGCCTGTATCGCCAAATGGGGTAGGCAGAGCTCACTAAACATGACATAGACAAAAACATGACTATGTAACGCTTCTAACTTCTAACATTTCAAAACAAATAGTCGTCTAAAGCATACCTAAACCTGTTTCTATAGTCGCCTCTTACGACACTCATGGAAGAAATGGACCGTAGTTATTCCATCCCGAAACCTTACAGATCATTTTATTAAAAATACACTTTTCAACAAACATCTTCCACAAAATATAGATTAATGAATACGCAATCAACTAAACCGGGCCCCAGACAATGACGACATTAAACGACAAAGCCATTTCCCAAATATCGGAATCGCGTCACGTCCGACTAAACGCAAATCGATACTCCTTCGATTAGGGAGATTGATCGAGAGTCAAGAATTGTGATGTATCGCCTCTGAGATTAATTGTTACTAGTTAATTGATTTGGCCGGTCTTAATACAATTTGTATTGCGGACTGGTGCTGGGACTGAGTTATGTACTGAACTAGTGATGGTACCGATTTTGACTCGATTCGTACTTCCGATTCGGGTTACACCTTTGGTTCCGACTTCGGTTCGGATGATTTTAAACATGTCGAGCTAATCTCAGTATAATAAACGTGAGTAGTTCCGTTATTTCACTACGGATACGCTTATGTTTTTATATCGAAATTGGCTCATTATGTTTCAATGTTTCATCGAGAGAAACGCGTCACGGTGGCGGATAAACGCACACAGTCGGAACCGAAGGTGTGGCACGAACCGGAAGTTCCGTCGCTTCGGAATTCCCTTCGCATAAATACGCGACTTCGCTTCGCTTCGTTTCGCTATTTCGGTCGGTTTGCCTATGTAAGACGTAGCCTTAGACTTAACTCCGATTCCGATTGCGGTTCCGATATTCCATCATCGTTACATCCCTACTGTGAACTATTTTAGTCTTGTAGAGGCTTGAACTAATTTCAAAGGATTAAGGCGAATCATTATTTTGTGGTAATCAACGGGAGATATAAAATATTGAGTCGCTGATTGAAACTGCTTTTATCTAATAATGAAAAATACGGATAACTCAAGTCTTAAATCGAGTTTAGCGCGACATGTTTTGGACTGGTCCGTTACCCTTCATCTGGCGTTTGGCTGAATTCTCTGAATCTCCTAGATGAAAGGATACGGACTTGCATGACCCGTGTAAAGCTAAACTAGATTTAGAGTAACGTTTCGTGTGCTCTTCCTACCCCATTTGGGAATACAGGCGTGATGTATGTATGTATTGGGCCTGCATAGGAACTACAGCCCTCTAATACTGAGAAGATGCCTATACCTAGCAGTGGGACGTATTTATGCTAGATTTTTTTTATTATAAATTACTTAGCAAAGGAAAACATCGCAACGCGACCAGCCCCTGACTGCAAAACGTATTATTATGGTTTGTGCTACAAAATGTATTTATTTACCCTAAATTTCCCCTAAATAGTAGTACGACCCAAAAACCCCATTCAGGCCAAAACGCCGACAAAGTTCGGAACAAATTACACAGCGTAATCCTCGTGCCATTGCAGTTGTATCGACTTGCCCCAAATATCGATTCTCAATTTTTAGCGGTTAGGGTTCAGTGGAAGATTTTTGTAGTCGGTTAAAGCACACGCTAAGCAGATACGATAACATTGACGCCCTTAAAGTTGTCTCAAAACCTACATATCCTAGGGTGTGTGTATTTAAGACGTGAGCTATCATCTTCATCATCTTCAGTTCAGCCATACCATAGGATGTCTACACTGTCAACATAGACCTTTTAGGCTTCCATATGTACCGGTTGGAAGCGACCTGTATTCAGCGTCTTCCGGGGACCTTTATTTTTGGTCGTTTGTCCATCTTGTAGGTCCTACGCTGCGCTTGCTGGTCCGTGGTCTCCACTCGAGAATTTTTCGACCCCATCGGCCATCTGCTCTAACGTAGGTTATACGTATTTATATTTCGAGCGAGTGTCTCGGTAGTTTCCAAAGTTGTAAATAAAACCGGCCAAGTGCGAGTGGGACTCGTGCTCCATAGGTTCTGTAGCAAAAACTGCAAAAAAATAAGTTTTTTGTATATGTATTTTAGTTTATTTTTACTATTTGTTGTTATAGTGGCAATAGACACAACACGTCTGTGATTTCAACTGTCTAGCTAGCTATCATCGTTTCTGTGATACAGCTTGGTGACAGACCGACGGACGGACGGACGGACAGCCCAGTCTCAGTATTAGGGTCCCGCTTTCACCCTTTGGGTACGGAATTCTTAAACGTGTTTATTGTTTAATTTTTTTTGGATTAGTCAGTTTGTGACAGATGATTTCGGGTCATAGAGGACAGACCCACTAGAGTACTAATGTCATTTTTGTTGTTCGGAGACGATTCCGCCAAACCATTGCGGCGATCGGTGTGCTCTTATTGGCTTGCCCAAGATCACGCACAACGCTAGTGCCTTTTTTCTCTACGGTTATTGGCTCTGTACAGTTTCTGTGACAGTGATGGTGACGTTAGTAAGGGACAAGCCATTAACTTTTTGCGGGCCTGGGTGGCCAACATTGTTTCTCTAGTGGGTCTGTCTTCTATGTTTCGGGTCAACTAGAGGAACTTGCGGAACTCTAAAACGTCGCCGTCGATGCCGTGCAAAAGTTGCCTTTACCCTAAAAACGCGATCGATTCATTTTTCTTTCTTTTTATTATTGAGCAGACATTGGCAAGCCAGTGTGCCGTGCCGGGCTGTGTTTGGCGGAGTTTTTTGTGGTTTTAACCGGTTAAAACTAGTTTTAACTGGCTGGCACCAGTTTCAATGTGAAGGGTTTTGCGGTTTGTGAGTGTTAATTTTATTTGCTAGGGTGAGTTGAGTTTGCGCCTATGAAAGTTTCGGTTACTATTTAATAGTCTTCAGTCATTGAGTTAGGTTGTATAATGTAAGACAATGATCGATGGTTTTACAAATTGAAATAGCCGCGCTTCGCTTTAAATTTTAGAAAACAATGCTTTTTCCGAACAAAAACTATACTTTACGCGGTATCCAGTTTTCTTGCGGTGATTTTTGACAAAACAGACAAAATGGATTGAACGTTTTTGTAGTATTGAAGTTTGAAACGACAACATCAATCCAATTTTAACAAAATGTCGAGCTAAACTCGATTTAAAACGTGAGTTATCCGTATTTTTTTCAAGATGAGTTTCATGGTACTTTAATGTTCAGCCTATCCAACTCTTCCGTGGAAGTCATAGTAATGGTTTTGACTTTATAAACTGTCGTTATAGACTACCCGATTTGCCAATACAAAGAGGATGACGTAAGTTTGAAAGAAAAATATCCGACTTTTTCATTTACCGCGTTGACAAAAAACAACCCATTTCCACAACCCGCGTTACAATTAGTTCAAAACGGGATGGTCCGACAGACCCGGAAAAGTGAACAGAACAATAGGAAGTGAGCAGTGTAATCAGGAATTAAGGGGCGACACCGAGTTTGCTTAGCAATCAACGCATTTCATCTCGACGTAGGGTGGCCATGATACTGTTTCAACGAGGACTCTTGTAACCGGAGTTAAAGAGTTTTTATGAGTTTGATCACTGGCTATTCTAGTGACAGTTTTTTACAAGGAATCTAATTTGAATCACTTCTTCAACCAATCAGTCACTAGCACAGAATAGATAATAGTACAAGTAACTTGAATGAGAATACAATATTCCGGTAGTGGACTTCTCGTAGCCCAGCTGGGACTATCTCCGATGGAGGGAACTCTTCAACGGTTGGTCTCATTGACTTGCAATCTGGTGTACATAATCTAGGGTGGATGACATTGAAGTACCGTTGGCAAAAAATTCAGTCGGCATAAAAAGCTTGTATCAAAAATGGATTTTTGATGGAAATTTATTTGTTCTAGCTTTTTTTCGATCGTGTGGTATCGGGTTGACAATAACACCCCTCTAATTCTTCCGTGTGCGTCGTACAAGGCGACTAAGGAAATTAGGTTACGGAACGTGAAATAGTTATAGGTACGTAACGTCTAAGTAACGTTTTTTTTGCCATTCCTACCCTGTTTGGGAATACTAGAATGATGTATGTATTTTTATATTTCAGCCATGTTTCCATATTATTATTCATAGGCTGCATTACTATGTATTTAACTTCTTTGCTGTCTGTTGATGAAATAAAAATGAGACTGTCCTACATAATACGCCTTCACGGTCACCCTTCGAGGCGAAATTGAACAAAGCAGGTGTTCTGATTAAACAGCCGAATCGACCACTCCGACGTATTAATTAGATCACTATTTGATCAGCTAATCATGCGCATTAGATTAATCCGTCTGATAGTTAAGTGCACCCTTGTCTTTTGTTTTCGGTAGATGTCTTAGATTGACATTAATTTCTCTTTTCAAGCCCGCTCTACACTCGCGGCGCGAAGTCGCTCCGTGAATTCACGGCGTGAATTTACGCAGCGGCTCACGCATAATAACTAAGCGCGAACGCGAAGGCGTGAACAACATCTACTCTCGCGATTCGCGGCTTTCGCGGGCGTTCGCGGGTGTTCGCGTCGCGAGTGTAGAGCGCGCATTAGAGGTAACTGAGGATATATTAAGGTATGCTGTAGGGGATTATTCGATAAGCTATTATTGATGTTTCTTATTTGCCATTCTGCACATATTCTGCATTGAACAGTTGCAAATAGGAAGGAATACATACATACATACATACATACATATTCTCACGCCTGTTTCCCCAAGAGGGGTAGGAATAGGAAGGAATAGGCCACAAGTATTGTGGCTATTATACTTTTTTTTCTAAACTTACATACATACAATCTTGCCGGTGCTTCAAATGGGGCACACGAAACGTGACAAAAACAAAATCATAACTATTTCTCGTCTCGTAGCCACTTTTAGCACAGTTTTAGACATAACAGATGAAGGAGATATAACAGTAACAAGTTGCTAGCCTGTCGCCTAAAGCATACCTTAACCTATTTCCTTATATTAGTCGCCTCTTACGACACCCACGGAAGAAATGGAGAAGCATTTTCCTAAAGTTGACACCACACGGAACCTTAACTTAACCTTATTTTACCTCATAAAATCGTATCGACCTATTTTCGCGTCAATATTATTGCAATGTCATTCGTGTCATGGCCGTAGAACGTCATTTACGTGATTTACGTCAAACAATGTAAACAAAATCGTGTTTTGATTCAGTCAGCTTCCATCCAAATTATCATTTCATACACTTTCTACAAAACCAATGATTTATTTTTGGAAAAAATGTTTTAAATAGTCATTTCATTAGTTTTTGTACAGTTTTGTTTACTCCTGAATTTTGTATTACCCAAGGAAGTTTAACTAAAGGTCAGTAGCTAGGTTAGATTACGAATTTGCAAATCACTGTTTCCAAGTGGGGTAGATAGAGCACGCGAAACGTGACGTAGACAAAACCATGACTTCACGTTTCGTAGCTTATTATTATTATGAGACTCATACATAATAATGTTAGTACCGGTTTACAGATACACGTCGAATTTCATTCTTTTCTTCTATGGGATTCCCAAATGGGGTCAACAAAACACAAGAAACGTCACATTATCATAACATAACCATGACTATTCCATGTTACGTAGCCACATTCAGCACACTTTTTAACCGACTTCAAAAAGAAGGAGGTTCTCAATTCGACCAAATTTTTTATTTTTATTTTTTTTTTAATTTTAATTTTTTTGCGTGTATGTTACTCGATATCTCGAAAACCCGTGGACCGATTTTCAAATTTTTTTTTTAATCGAAAGGGTCTGATGATGGAATCTTGGAGAAATCGAGGGAATTCTTCAAATTTTATATGGAGATGTACGGCGTTTTCGGTAATTTGTTGATGAAGTCAAGATTTTACATTCAGTAAACAGAATACTTTCAAAATATTGCTAATTTGAAGTCGGTTTTTTTTTGTTTATTAAGTTCCAAGTTAGATAAAAGAGTGTAGACGGTGACAAGTTGCTCGCTTAAGGCTGCCTGTCCACTTGAGCGGAGCAAGGCAGCGGAGCGGTGAGCGAGATAAAAATCCACCAATGAATTGCATACATTTGTCGTCCCTCTTCAGTGGATGCAATTCTATAGGTGGAATTTTATATCGCTCACCGCTCCGCTCCAGTGGACAGGTAGCCTAAAGCATACTTAAACCTATTTCGCCACTCGCCTCTTACGATATCCACAGAAAAAATGGAGAGGTAACATTCTAAACCCTCGCGGGAAACCACTAAACATGTTTGTAATGTATAGCGCAAGTTTAGATTAAGGGCTAATTTTTCAATCACCAGATAAAACTTATCTGTCCGATAAATGTTGGCTGTCACTTTTCTTTTATATGACGCGAAAAAAGGATAGCAATATTTTTAACTGGCAGATAAATTTATCTGGTGATTGAAAAATCGGCCCTAAGTTACATAGCAGTTCTCATTGCGCATTGGTCCAGACTGTAATACCATAAACATGTATTTTACTAAATAAATCTTCTATTTCATACTCTACCAGCTAACCAACCATGGCGAAGATGACGGAAGCCGAGATCCTGGCCAAGATGAAGGTGCTAGAAGACCGCATCAAGGCGCCTTCGATCTGGGGCCGCGTGCCCTGCGGCGTCAGGTTCGAAGACCTCCAGGAAAAGCGGTACGAAGATACCGTGAAGCTGCTGAAGAAACACTATCTGACTGAGGAGGTGAGAGGAACTGAAACCACATGGTTCCTTAGATCTATTCGATTTAATGGGGCATTTAGGACACACACATAATTCACATACATATTCTCACGCCTGTATTCCCAAGAGGGGTAGGCAGAGAACATGAATTCAATATTCCAGTGCCACGTTAAGCATATTCAGGGTAACTAGATGGTTAAAGGTGACATTGCAGTGACAGGTTGCTAGCCCGTCGCCCACAATACACTAACCCTTTCCCAGAGTCGACTCTTACGAAACCCACGGGAAGAAAGGGGGAGGTGCTATTCTAACCCGGCACCACACGGGGCATTTAGGAGTCTTACACAAAATCGCGATGCGGTTTGCACCGCAGGAACTAACCATGCGGACTGCTGCGATACATCGTTTTTAGGGTTCCGTACCCAAAGGTTAAAAACGGGACCCTATTACTGAGACTTCGCTGTCTGTCTGTCCGTCCGTCTTACTGTCCGTCTGTCACCAGGCTGTATCTCACGAACCGTGACAGCTAGAGAGTTGAAATTTTCGCAGATGATGTATTTCTGTTGCCGCTATAACAACAAACGACAAACGACTCGCACTTGGCCGGTTTTTAAGAATAGATACCTTTTTGTAACATGAAACGCTCAAATAACACAGGTATACGTCACGCCTATTTTCCCAAACGTTACAGAGACAAATCCATCCGGTCATGACTATTCTACGCTTCGTAGCCATTCCTAGTAGGTATATTTTTTAGGAAGTTGGGAAATAAAAAAAATCTTTACCTATTTCCTTCTTTCCTTACGACATCCACGGAAGAAAAGGAGAGGCGTAATTCTAAACCCGACGCCAAATACGTTCTAGGCGACAGGCGAGCTACTTGTTACTATTGTATCTCCTTTAAAAACCTGATGATCAAGTGTTGTTAGCATCGTCGGAGGAGGAGTTGCAGGAGATGGTTAACATTCTATGTGGCACATTGGAAAGGAAAGGTATGAAAGTAAATGTAAACAAAACGAAAGCTATGGTGTTTGAAAGAGATGATTGTGGGACAGAATGTAAGATTATGATTGAGGGTGAGAAAGTAGAACAAGTAAAAGAGTTTGTGTATCTGGGATCGGCGTTTACGAAAGATGGGAAGTGTGAAACTGATATTGAAAGAATGCAGGAAACATGGTCAATGGAGCGTTGCGCGCCTTCATGAGCAGTGAAAAGGTGTCGAAAAAGGCACGTCTGGCTGTTCACAGAGGGGTGCTCGTTCCAACACTTATGTACGGTAGCGAAAGTTGGGTATGGCAAGCGAAGCATAAAAGTAGAATAAATGCGGTAGAAATGAGAGCGTTAAGAAGTATGGAAGGTGTATCATTGAAAGACAGAATTAGAAATAGTGTGATAAGGGAACAAGCTGGTGTGAAAGTAGACATAGTGACAAGGATTGAAAGAAGTATGCTTAGCTGGTTTGGTTATGTAGAGAGGATGGATGAAATAAGATTGACAAAACAGATTCATACGGGAAGGGTGAATGGGTGTGTTGGGAGGGGAAGACCTAGACGGACGTTCCGTGACCAAATCGCGGGCGTTTAGAAACAGGTCAGGTCAAGAGTACCCGAAATCGACGAGCATGTATGAAGAGACTAATGAATGTGGATGAAGCAAAAGAAGTATGCCAGGATCGTAGCAAGTGGAACAAAGTGGTCTCTGCCTACCCCTGTGGGAAAGAGGCGTGACTGTATGTATGTATGTATGTATGTATTTAAAAACCTAAAATATGCTAGAAGTGGCTACGAAAAGTAAAATGGTCATGGATTTGTCTATGTCACGTTTCGTGTATCCTGCCTACCCCCATTTGGAAACGTAGCCGTGTATGTTTTTACAGACCGAATTAAAGACAAACCAAAAACAAAGAATCTGCACTTCTTTCGAAGTAATACCCAAAGCGAGGCGGTTCTTGCATCTGTTTCCGACACTGAGCACTTAACCCATTCTTGGTCACTGTGCCAATTTGGGAACACTTAAAATTAAGGGAAAAATTTAAATTGTTGACGCTAAATGTAATATGATTGGGTACAGTTTTATAATAATAAATAAATCTCCACCTTGTCGACAATAACGTCGCTCCAAACTCTACCGAAAAGGTGAGAAAACTCGCAAAAATGCCTAAAAAAAAAAATTTTTTTTTTCTCATTTCCTAATTCCTTTTATCCTCTTTAATTATAAAATCAACAAATTTTTGATGAATCTCTGCTAGTTTCATTTTGACCATTAATGGGTTAATTAGCGAGCTGACAGAGAGGGAAGATGAATTTTTAAATTTTAATTTAGTTAATTAAGATATTTGCGCCACGGGGAGACTGACCGGGAAACAATCGCGGGCGCCGGGATGCAGTGGGGCGCGGTGCCACTGTCAGCGACGACGGAATTTAAGTGGTTTTAATGGACTTTTGTGGTGTCGGGACAGAATAACACTTCTCCGTTGCTTCCGTGGGGTCGTAAAAGGCGACTCTGGGAAAGGGTTAGTGTATTGTAGGCGATGAGCTAGCAACCTGTCACTCAATATCACGTTTTACCATCTGATTACCCTGAAGTTGCTAAACGTAGCACTGCATTTTCGAATTCATGTGCTCTGTCTACCCCTCTTGGGAATTAAGGCGTGAGAATATGTATGTATGTATGTATGTTTTTTTTTTTTTTATGTAATTGTAAAGGTCAAGTGACCACGCATTTTAAGTTACTAAACATGTGAAGGAAATCATCGTGAGGAACCGTGCGAATAGCGATGGAGTAATTTAAAATTGTGAGTGAAGGTCCCAATCCGTACTAGGCCTATGTTAGGCCTGTGCTAGTGCCTATATTGTGAGAGGAGGCCCGTGCCCAGCGTTGGGACTTGGTTGGGCTAGTTTTTTTTTCTTAACCTGTTCCCACACGAAAAGTGTTAGAAGAGTATACTAGAAATTGTCTGCAATCTCGCTCACACTCGCACCGGCGCACCTTCCTCCAAAGAATACTCGACAAATCTTTGGGATTCTTTTTTTAATAAACCTCTTTTGGAGTTTATCCAAAGGACATAGCTTTTCAATTCCCGTCCAATTCCCAAGTTTCGTTTCAACTGGATAATTAGATTAATTCTACGGGATGGCTTTGAGCAATTACTTTTATATTTGGGCCTCGGTCATCCGCCCAGCGAATGGACGGCCATTTGTAGTATTTGGGAGGTTTGTAGCTTATGAGTACGAATAGGTATTTTAGACACAAAACTACCGTACGGTGTCGTGTTCTAGCTTTTTGCCTAAGGGTGCGCCCAGATCTGACGAATGCGACGCTCGCGCGCTTTTCGCGTGCATGTCTCTCCGTTTGTAGACGCGTGATCTGCATGAACGCGCGTGGATGCATTTTCTGTGTGTTGGGCTGTGCGTGTTTTTTATACAAACGGAGATCCTTAGGTGCAAGAAACTTTAGAACACGTATTCCCGCACTAGCACACCACGCAACGTGGCGAGCAGTGTGTAAAATCGCCTTACCGACATTCAACCGCCCGCGTCTCGAGCCTCAAATAGGTGAATGAAGCGAATGGGAAAAGTGCCTTGTGCCTTAAGTGCATTGTGTGTGTTGAGCGTGACAGGCGCAGTAACTGTACGCGCTCAGATCGCGGGCGGCTCGCCAGTTGCATATTCGTCAGGTCTGGACGCACCTTAAGGTCTCGTGTATGGCCTTCCGCACATGGAGCTACTCAAAAATACATACATACCTACATATTCTCACGCCTGTATTCCCAAGAGGGGTAGGCAGAGCACATGAATTCAAAAATCCAGTGCCACGTTTAGCAATTTCAGGGTAACCAGATAATTAAACGTGATATTGCAGTGACAGGTTGCTAGCCCATCGCCCACAATACACTAACCCCTTTCCAGAGTCGATTCTTACGACACACACGGGAAGAAAAGGAGTGGTGCTATTCGAACCCGGCACCACACACTACTCACACTACACTACTCAAAAATAACTAGTTATAAACCGAAATTAGTAAAGAGTTGCTTGAGCATACATTCACATTGAAGATCACACAGGAAGCGACTAGTCAGCAACTAGTTACGGTGCCGGTGCTAACGCTACTGGTAACCGGAGTTTCTGTTTGTGTTGCCTAATCAGTGAGTTTGTCGGTAGAATTGATTCCTTTTGGTCAAGTCTTGGCGACTAGCGATGTATTGATAAGTGATTAGATTATAATTGAAATGCGTCTGGGCGCAATAACGTTCAATACTTATCTAACTTTTATTTATTTTTTTAACCTTGTATTTTTAGATAACCTACAGATCAGTGAAGATAGCCGACGACAAGGAGGGAACTGACGAGTTCACCCACAACCTGAGGATTTGGTTGAAAGACAAGATGTCTATAGCGGCCGTGAAGGAGGGCACCGACAAGCTGGTCGGCTGCCTCATCATGAGGATACAGGAGAAGCGTAAGTACCATAGAATCACGCCTGTGTGCCCAAACGGGGTAGGCAGAGCACACAAAACGTGGCACAAACAAAACCATGACTATATCACGCTTGATAGCATGTTTTTGCTCGATAACAACTATTTATCTCATATTGTGTCATATTTGTATCTCACATTGTTCGTTTAGTCTGCTATATTGATGGATAATACTCTGAATCCATGAACAGATTGTGATCCATCATCATCATCAGCAGTGATTGGATCTAAGATGCAATTTGGGGTGAATGACCTCAAACATTATGCTTATCGTGGATGTGCCTCGGGATTCCCGGGATTTTGGATAATGGGCTATTGTAAATAATAAGTTTTTGGAGGGTTACACTAAATAAACAAAATGAAAATGTTTGCTATAAGAAGGTCATTTATTTCACATGTACATGTTCATGTACTTTAAAAACACATTTCATAACTCCTATCAACAGAAATCTTTTGTATTCATAAACGAGTTACTACTTTCTGAAACAAGTGAAACAAACAAGAATATATTGGATACAATTTAATTAAAAAATAAAATAACGAAAAAAGTCGCGGGGTTGTAAGTCCTATTCATCTTAATATTATGGACTTAAACCCCGGGAAATTGCATCCTAGATCCATCATTATCATCAGTATTCGCCAATTGAAGGATAACAATATTTATTGTGTCTAGCCTTCGCCTTACGTAGGTACAGTCAAGGACTTTAATTCATGAGCTACCATGGAACCAATTCACAGTAAACGTCATAGTGACATCTCATTAGTTATCAAGGGAAATCGTAATGATTTTTTCTTTGAGAAGGTTTTATGGTGGCTCATGAATTAAGGTCCTCGACCGTACATGTACGGAACCCATTGTGCGCGAGGCCGAATCGCACTTTTTTGTACCAAAAGCCATAACCCAGAAAAGTATTCAAGAAAACAGCGGAAACGTAAAAAAATAATGGTCAAAGTTAAAAAAATAATGCACCCATCATTCAATGGGTTAATCAACTACTTTATGGCGTTTGTTGCCATGGTTTTTACTTTGGGCCTGTTTTTAATACAATAAAGCTATAAGTTAGAAATTATTTTTATAGTTGATTCTGTCTGTTTGTTGATAGTACCTAATTATTATACATAGACACAACACAAGTTAGTATAAAATAAAAAACAACTTAAATAAGATTAAAAACAAAAGTACAAAACTTTACCAAAACTGAAACTGTCATAAAATAACGAAAGATTTCATCTAAAAATACTTAAATCTAAAAAAAATACAATAGCGCCAGGTTGCTTGCATGTCGCCTAAAACCTAACCTAATTCCTTAGTCACCTCCTATGAAATCCACGGAAATAATGGAGAAGTATTATTTTCAACCCGACACCACGCGGAAAAATTGTTTCAAACTGTCATCAACATACGATACATTCCGCCGTTGTCTCCAGGCAGAATAAAAGCCCAAAAATTGATCGGCCCTTTACCAACTTTTTCACCTATTTGCCAGCACCAACAAACATTGTTAAACGGTCAAATTTAACTGACCGTGCACGCCATTTTTCTCTCACCTCTCCACGCCTAAATCTCCACGCGAGGATAAATCAATCGTTCCACATGCCGGCTCGCACGGCGGCGGACCTTCGCCCCTACTATGAGTTGCACGTCAACTGCTGTGGGAAAGAGTCTCCAGGCAGATGTTATGCCTAGGGGTAGATCTCTAACGTTTTTAGCCTTTTTTTGCATTCCCTGACGGTTTGTCATAGTAATTTTTCCTAACACGCATATGCTCATCTTTAGTTTTAGTAAAAAAAAAATCAGGAAGGATTGTTTTGACGCTACGCTCCATTCGCTCGCTTCGCTATGTATGGTCATAAAACATACCTAACCCAATCTAACCTAACTTAACCTATCATTTCTAGCTATTTTTGGATTATGGATTTTTTTTATTGCAATTGACATTTAGGGCTAATGCTCATTAAGACAAAACAGTTCGGGCAAATTATTTTAGGACAAACGATATTATACCTGAGTCCGCAGAGAGAAAGTTGGAAGTTGTAACTGCTTTTCGAAAGTTCGTTAGCGCAATGTAGAACAGTTTTTGACAGGTGATAATGTAGATGACGTTTGCCGAAGTTGTATTTCGTGTCAATAGGTGGCGTTAGAGTCTCTACTCTGCGTTACGTTACAAAGGCAGGTAGAAACCACTTTTTTCCACTTTTATATCTGCTAACTTAAAAAATTGAAACCTAAAAAATGTAAACATAAAAGCAAAACATAGGGGCATAGCCAAAACAGATACAAATATAACGTAAAAAAAATTTTTGCTCTAATGTCATTATTCACGAAGAAACAGGGGACTACGTTTGTATGGAGAAGCGGTTTGAAGCGGGGCGACTCCTATCCTCTTAAGTGACTAACATGATATGATTTTATCATTGGACTCATATTACCAGCGTTCACAAGTTTAGTGACCACTAAGGGCACTGTAAAATTCTCTATAAAAATTGTTTACGCTTTCGCTAGCGAGTTCGGTCAGTGCGAACTCATAGTAATGGTACTGGCCTGATGTAGGTCAGTTCCATAGATATACTTCTGGGCAGACTACGCGGGAATACCCAAAAAATACCGAAAATTACATACATACATACAATCACGCCTGTGTTCCAAAAATTTTAGGTTTGAAAACAGATAGAAGAGGTAGTAAAATAGTGACAATTTGCAAGTATGACGCCCTAAGCAAATCTGAACCTTTGACCTTGTTCGCCTCTTACGATATCCACGGAAGAAATATGGAGAAGTTTTATTCTATCCCGAAACAAAAAAATAAGAATACACATAACTTAGAAGTTTCATGTGACTAACTATAGGGTACAATTTTTACCTAGAAGTCATTAAATTATTTCATAATCCAGCAAAACGCGAGTTCCGTATTTATCAAAAATCTAACTAACGGACTAATTTGATAATTAGAACAATATTCATTTTGCAATGATCCTCATCGCCATTTACTTTTTTACTGCAGTTTTATTTACAAGTTTAGTCTATCGGTTTGGTATGTCTCTGGCCGCACACTAAATGCGGAAACTTTCCCTGCGGAAGCCCTTTTTTCCGACCTTGTAATGTGATGAAACGACTCGAAAGATCGGGTATTTATTTTATACTAACTATGTTCACCGAACAACCGTAACTATGACCGTGTGGTATCTGGTTGAGAATAAAATTTCTCCATTTCTTACGTGGATGGCGTAAGATGAAACTAAAGAAATAAATGTACAGACATATCATGCGTCTTTTTTCTACAGAGGTAGGCAGATACTACTTTAGATACTACTACTACCCTGAGATACCTGCTTAGTCCACATTCTATCCTCCGTTGATTTAGAAAAACACCTGTCTATTTCGTCCGTGGATGTCGTAAGAGGCGACCAAGGAAACAGGTGAAGGTATATTTTAGGCGACAGGCTAGCAACCTGTCACTATAATACCTGTCAACTCAAAACCTAAAAAAACATGCCAGAGGTGGCCACTGGTGGTGCTCTGTCTAACCCATTTGGGAACTGTATGACTGTATGTACTTGTCAATTTCATATTTTATTAATAAAAAATAAATAAATTAAAGGTTAAAACATAAGGTCTACCCGCCTGAGTTACCAGCTACTGATTGGTTTTGTCTTTCCCTCAGCATTTCACGCGTCCTTAGAACACCAAGTAATTTATACTTCAAGACGGATTGCTATTCGCAGATGTGGCTTAATTCAGTTTTCGATCGAAAGAAATTAAATTTGGCACAAATTGTTGGAGAATCATTTTAAATTTATGTAAATTATTCTGTAACTTGGTTTCTATGGAAAGGGGATTAAGCTATTGCCGCCATATTGGATTGGTGCGGATATTTATTCTGCCCTACTTATTTTTTAACTCCCGACGTAAAGAGGGGAGTGTCAACAATTTTATTTACGTACAAATCATAATAATACTTATTATAAGTTCAGACGCAATAAAGAATAGCACAATGTAAAGAAACCTGTGATTAAATTACATTCAAATTTGGAACATCTTTAAGCAGATGATTCGATGAAAAAATTTTTTTTTCAAATTTGGAATACGCAGACAGCCTGAGACGCTGATACGCAATTGTTTGTGGAATTCCGTATTGCCGACATTTTCGCTGTTCTTTATACGTCGTATAAATGCTACCTTTTAATTTATTTTAAAAATTATTACATTCATGGATGTTGAATTAGACGTTAAAATACTCGTGATTCTTTAGAAATTCAGCCTTCGTTTTCATTTCATAAAATACATTCGTATATTAATGCCTTGTACTATGTTAAGAGGAATCACTTCTAAATCGTTTTTTCTGCTATGTTAAAATTGTTCATGCAGTATCCAAACATATAACATTTGATCGAGCCTCGAGGGTACAGGTCTACTATTAGTATAAGAATGTTTTCTGATTAATAATAGCTGCCAAAATGGCCACATCCTTTAAGTATATTGGCTAAAAGATCCCCACAACAGCTTCTATTTGTTTATGTTTTCCTAGTCAAAATTAAATTTTTAATTACCAACCAGCCAACGTGTAATGAACAATTATTACCAAACTCGGTTCTTAATTAAAATTTCAATACAGCTAAATTAAGCGTTGCTACGTTATTGCGCGTGCCATTCAAATATTAAAGTCAACTGTCGTGTGGAAAGTGCTTCATGCAAATGTATACATTTTTGTGAAAACTATGATAGTCTATCTGTGATACTCTAACAGCTAGAGTCTTAAAAACTCTTAAAAACTTTTAGAAACTCTTGAAAGGTCTTAAAAACTGAGCTCTTTTTAGCAATCATTTTATAATTAACGTACAATATCCAATCACAAAGTTTCCACATCGGTCTTTGGAAAGAGAAAGGCGACGTAACGTAATTTTTAACCCCCGACGCAAAAACGACGGGGTGTTATAAGTTTGACGTGTCTCTCTCTCTGTGTGTGTGTGTGTGTGTAAATGTGTATGTGTCTGTTTGTGGCATCGTAGCTCCCAAACGGATGATCCGATTTTAATGCGGTTTTTTGTTCGAAAGCTACATCCATCGAGAGTGTTCTTAGCTATGTTTGGTGGAAATCGGTTCAGGTCTTCAAGGTCATTAGGTCATTTGTTAGGTGTGATGAGAATGTTACACGTTCAGTAAAGCCATCGAGTTGGGGCTCGTCGGGGGTTTTTTTAATTTTTAATTAATGTTGGTTATGAGAGACAACGCTCTACAGTACAAGGTAAGCATTTGGTTGCTCGACACCTTAACAGAAAATGGATGTCAAAGCATTGGATAAAACAGGGAACACAATTCTTCTTGCGCTTCGCTAGTCACAAGAAATCTTATAATAGCCTTTGCAAGTATAAAAAAGTTTTTCACCACTCCGATACTAAAATCAAAACTTCGGGACATGTTTCGAACACCTCGAACCCAATCATTATAATCTAAATTCATTCACACATTTCACCAAACTAAGTCCAATCAAACACTCAAACGCGATCCCAAAATTAAACTGAACCCAAAACTTGTGCCCGTGTAAATATTTCGCCGTTCCAACAATCGACAGATCTCACTATTCCGAATCTATTTGCGTACTACGGACGGGACGGAACTCGATTTGGGCTGTATCGATGGTAGTAACATTAGGGGGGATCCGTGAACGCTCTGAGCCTAAATTTTTAGTGCACACCGTAAAAAGAATTCCGATTCAGCTTTAGGATTCGCGTTGCGGCGTAATTTAGAAGCGACGGCGTTTGGTTTTTAAACGGTTTTACTTAGCTTACCCCGTTTGTTTTAGTCTTTGTTTATTCTTTGTTGGTTCAAATTTAGAAAAAGAAATTTCACCCTCTTTCCGTCAACTGATTGATCTGAAATTCGGTATACGCTTTTAGTTGTGGTGACAATACAATAATGTATGAATGTTTTTATTCATTGTCATTGTAAATTCAAAATGGCCGCCGCTACAAAATGGCGGATGACCTAATTCTTATCAACCCCATCAATTCGAGGAGATGCTGTGCTCGCACAGATACCCTATGGACGTAGCATATGCCCTTAGCGACTTCTACGAGGGCATATACTCGTCCAAACGACACACCAGGTCCCTAGCACTTAAACGATACAAAGGGGTAGCGATCCCAAACAACACCAACACCCTCTACCTTGTACACACCCAGGCTGAGAAGGCAACCCTGATCAGCCAGGGGTACGGAAGAGAGGCTGGATCGCGTACTCTAACAATACACGAAGCGCAGGGACTCACCTACAAGGACGTGGTGATTGTGAGGTTGGTCGGTGGGGTCCCCGATATGAAAAGTCTCCCTCACGCGGTGGTGGCCATCTCGCGCCACACGGTCAGCTGCACGTATTGCACGGACGTGTTCCGTGAAGATGCTGTAGCTGGCCTCATAATAGCGGCGCAGAAGGCCACGGATGAGACCATTAAAGATTACAACCTGCGGATGGCGATGTGGGCGAGGGATTCGACCGCCATAAACACAATGCTGCAGAATAGCCAATAACATCTGGCTAACCCGGAAATGACATTTGTTTAGTTTCTTTATTCGTTAATTAATTGTATTCATTATATTAAGATAAAAAAAAGAGAAGGAAGAGAGAAAGAGAAAAAAACATAAAAAAAAAGAATAGAAGGAAAGAATGAGAAAGGAAAAGAAAGGACAGGGAGAGGGAAGGGAAAAGAAAAAGAAAAAAAAAAAAAAAAACTAGTTGTAATTAATTTTAAGAGCACTATATTGTAAAACTGTTGTGTCTTACGCGGAGCGCACAGTTAAATTAAAATAAAAAAAAGTATATACTAAAATCATCAAGGTACGGACCACGAGTCCGTAGATGAAAAATATGTTTAAAAAAAAAAAAAAAAACCCCATCAATTTGGGCATCAATTGAAATGTCTTTGCAAAGAGAATGCAGTGCACTAAGTATATCAATTAAAAAAAAAACTAAAAACTCAAAAAAAAAATAAATAAAAAAAACACTTTTAAGTAAAACCGTTTTACTTAAAAGTTTTTTTTTACTTTTAGTTCTTGTTTTAAATCGCTACCACGGTTGAAGCTAAAGCGGCGATCGCACTGAGTCGTCCACCTATGCCGAACTCGACCACAAAATCTTAGTGGACGTTGCCGGAAGAAGACTAAGACAAATAAATGAATATCGCAGCAAAAACGCGAGTCTCCATTTACTCTGATCGAACTATCCGATCCATCGATATGCAGAACATAACAAATATAACGTTGGCACAAAACCAGAAAAGAGAAAAACGCGACAGCTTAATTTAAAAAATGAGACGGAACCATTAAGGAGGAAAATGTGTATGTCTATTTGGCTTGTCACCGACAAGAAAAATCATTATAATTATGACAAATTAAAAAAAATATATATAGAAGGAGTCTAAACTTAATTTTATTAAACAAATACTACGTCATGTTTTTTTGTATTGTTGAGTTAGTTTAGTAATTCTTACCCGATTTTTTTTTCTTTTTAGAGTAAGTTTTTGGTTCAGTTTATTAATTTTTCCCTGTCTGATTAATTGATTAATTTTTTAAGAGTTTAAGCATATGATAATTTTTGTAAACTATCAAATGGTAATCCTAAGTGGCGCTTACAAAATTTCACAGATTGGTTACATAAATACGTCTTCCAACTTTGTCTGCGGACTTTGGTCCCCAGGCATAACATCTGCCTGAAAAGAGATCTCTCTATTGGAGTCCTCCCCACCACATCAATACCCTAAAAAATTAATCGTCCATTCAAGCGTCGCTTCGCTTAAAGCTACTGTTACACATGCTCATTTCAAGCACGAAAGCATGCTTCTATTGAGCAGTCGCTACTTAATAGCATGTGTGTTGGAATGTTGCTAAAAAAGCATGCCCATTTCGAGCTTGCTTGAAAATCGATAGCCGTGCGATTTTTGAGCATGCTACCTGCAGCACGGGCCGTGCGGGTGGAAGGGGGCGTGCTTTAAGCGCGTCTAAACGTCATTTGAGCGTGCTTATTCAGAAGCATACTTAAGACTAGCATGCCTATTGCTAGCAAATGCAAATTACTACAAAGCATGCTCGTATTGAGCATTCTCAATAGCACGCTTTTTAGCATGCGAAAAGCTATGTCCACACCAGTGCGCTTTCACATTCACCTTGCGTCTTCCTCTGACGCATGCCCGTGCAATCACAGTGCATGCGCTGAAACTAGATCCGTCATCAATGAAGACGCGCTGGCGGCATGCGCTGTGGTTGGTGGTTGGACTTGCATGCATCAGAGGAAGACGCAAGGTGAACGCGAAACTGGTGTGGACATAGGTTAACAGTAGCTTTAGACCCGCTAGCCGCTTGTGGCTTGCACCGCCGCCGGCCGTACGTAAATTGGATTCCAAGTAGTGCGGCTGCCGGCAGGGAACACTGATGCCCCATCACAGGAGGTGAGGGTATCTACTTAGGGACCTTGTAATTCTTCTTTAGCGTTATGCGAGATAATTTGGACTTGTGATCTGGCGATGGGGTGCCTTGTTACGGGAGTTTGCGAGGATATTGCGATGTTCTGTAGTATTACCATGGGTTTACATTTACAGCGACCGGACTCGCTGCGACGGCGTGAAGAATTTGTATAGAGAATTTTACAGCGCTAGGCTACTTGGTTGTTGTAAATTTTGGCAAATTAATTGTGAGAATTGAAAACGATAATAAATACCAAAATGTCAACGTACAGTATGTCAATTTTTAACCAGATTCTATGCATTTGCATTAGGTGACAGGCTAGCAACCTGTCATTATTCTACCCCTTCTATTTTGCAAACCTAAACCTATGCTAGAAGTGGCTGCGAAGCGTGATATAGTCATATTCAGGATTTTGTCTATGTCACGTTTCGTATGCTCTGCCTACCCCATTTGGGAACACAGACATGATTGTACCTATGTATGTACTTATGTATTCCATGGATTCTCAATTAGCAAAATATGCGCACCTTTTTCACACGCGTATATTCAATCACTAGTTAAAATATTTATCGTCAATTTCCGGCCACCCTGTGTAGTCATGTTTGTCTATGAACATTTTATGCCCTCTGCCTATCCCATTCGGAAGTCGTGACTGTTCTTCAGGTGTACAGGGATTGGGGCCACTTACCTATGTGTGTAACTTGGTCGTGTAATACTAATCCAATAGCTGACATCTAGTCCGTCACATCGGTCATTGATTACACGTCTAAATTGCGAACAGTGGCAAGTGGCTCAACAATCCCGGTTCGTGACTGTACTATTTTCTTTTGCAGAAGCCTTCTCCCGGACTTTTAGCCGCGTGAAAATAACCTACAATCCTCAGTACAGTACGGTGATGACTTTCTACAACGCCATTGAAAAGCCGGTGGATGTGTTCGCCAAGCTTGGAGTGAGGAGGTACTTCAAAGTGTACCTAGTCGCACTGAAGCCTAGGTACCGGCATCGAGGTTAGTTTCAAACTGGATGATCGTCTAAATATGTCAGTTTTTATGCGTAAGGGACACAAAATTCAATTCAATTCAATGTGTTCTGTCTGCCGTGTGGTGTCGGTTTTAGAATATCATCTCTTTTTTTTTTCAGTGGTTGCCGTTAAGGTTTAGGCGACAGGCTAGCAACCTGTCACTGTTACCTCTGAACTTAAAACCTAAAAAAATAAATGCTAGAAGTCTCTACAAAACGTGAAGTAGTCATTGTATTTGTTTACATAGCGTTTTGAGTACTCTGTCCAACTAATCTGTCTCTCAAAGGTTGGCTGTAAGAGATCCCTTAAAAGATAAGTCCGCCTTTGTACTTCGCCATTTCATTTGTATATAAGTTTTTCTTGTATTTCGTGTTCTTACCTTTTGTACAATAAAGTGTTTACTTACTGACTCACTTACATTCGGGAAAACAGCGTAATACGTGTTCAATCTATTGAGATGAAGTAACTTTTTTCTAGAAAAAGTGCCTTGCCTAAAATTATGCCTAAAATGGTTTTGCAGACAAAATACAGCCTCTTTATTTCAGGCGTGACCTAACTCGGTGCGCTCGAAAGCCTACGAAAGATTTAGGGTCTAATAATTTTATGTATTTTACCACAGATCGCATATTCAGCAGATAAATATGGCAATTCTGTGCGCATGAATTTTGTTCGTTTGCTTCGTTCGCCACACGCTTAACGATGCTTTAGCTTGGTGGATAGAAAGTCGATGAAATACATCAAATTTAATACAAAGTTAAAAAAATAACAATTTTAAAAACAGAACTCGGTCATAGTGAAACAAACCTGATAATACTCGACTCACTAGCTAGACATTTTTTGGGCCAATTAGTGACCCATTAGCGGCCGCGGTTAGACGCGCACTAACCGCACACGCCATGTCGTTCTGCTCCTGTGGACAGGCAGCATTACTCTTTGGCTCTTAAGGCCCTGATCGACTGGCGAGTAAAACCGCGGTTTTAAAAACCAACGAGCCTGGCTCGCGGTACGTTGGTACTGATCGACACGCGGTTTTTCATGGCGAGTCGAGTAAGAAATATAGCAAGATGACGAGCCGCGAGCCAGGCTTTGCAGTGCTTTAAGGACGAGCCCAAAAACCGCGGTTTTACTTGCCTGACGATCAGGGCCTTTATGGCTCTTTTGGATTGCCGTATCCACTTAATATGTGCTCAGTGATTTTTACAAGCAATTTTTCTGTTTGGCCTGGCTTCCCTGCACGCGTCAGGTGTTTCGACGCCTTGTTCCAGCAAGGGTTTCTGCCATTTTACGATTCTCTTTTAGGACTATTTTTAGGGCTATTTTTATTTAAATTTAATTAAAATGTTACTGTACTGTAAATGTACTTAAGTCAGCTTAGTTAAAAAAAATAAGCCCTTTTAATGAAAAACATAATACCTATGTAATAAATAATTGCACTGAGTATGATAGTTAAAATTTTTTATTGTACTAATTTATTTTTGTAATGATAATTTAGATAAATGCTGGTACTTTGAAACAAGACTTTGTTTTCATATTGATTTGTAGACGGAATTCCTGTCGAATAAATAATCTATAGAAAATAAAAGAAAACATAAACTATGTGAACTTTGACACCCCGCGTCACGCGCTTACTCCTTTACTAAAGTATTTAGGTAAGGTTAAAATTCTCCTATTTCCGCAAGCTTTTTTTTTCGTACCCTATATTTGTTATGTTCACTGCTGTTTTCAAAAGGTTTAAACACAGTTAATACTCCAAAACTTGATACAAAGTGTTAATGCTACATAGCATTCGTTGCGCCCTGCACACGTGTATCGGTATGATTGAACGATCATGAGTAATTACTCCGGAAAATTACTGTAAAATCCACAGACTTATATCGAAATAGATACCGCGAGTTCCTGTATTTATATGCAAACCGAGGCTGCCACTTTTTTCTACCTACTGTAACGTCGCATGAGCACTTCAGTGTGAATTGATAGTTCGAGTGAAGTCGATTCAAAGATGACGCCGTCTTATTCAAGTTGTCCTATCTCTAGGCAGTTAAATCTAATCTAAGTGGTGCAAAACTAAATGAAATCGCGTCACAGGAAGAGCATTGTTCTCCCTTTTGGCTCCGTTAGGCACGCGACGTATATACACTTGAGTCATCTATTTCGATATAAGTCTGTGGGCAAATTACTGTAAAATCACTCGGTTCCGGGTAAATTTACTCAGCTCTGAAGCTAAAATCAATAACCATTGCAATCAGGTTTAATTAAAACGTTGTTCTACAACACGTGCTCCTATTTGCTAATAGTTGTGCGATCGGGAATTATCACGTTTGATTGCATTAACGCACTACGCACTTAACTTGTGTGACGTCACGTCTACTGACTTTTGCTGTAAATAAGTTTTTGGTGGGTCAGGGATCAATTGGTATTACAAAATTATAGTATTTCTCAGTTTCTAAAGGTAGAACCCCGTAACAAGCGGTAGAGCATACTTTCGTAATTCGAATTCGGTTTGCGATAGGTACACAGGTCCTGAAAAGCGATGAAACAATTGCTCTTACAGGATCAATATCATCAATAATGAAAAAATTCAGAAAATATTTTACTGGTTTTTTTAGACGAGAATGTCGGACCATTGTTTAAACTATTTACGGTCAATTATATGCCAACTTGTTTTCCCCGTGTGGTGCCGGGTTAGAATAGCACCTCCCCCTTTCTTCCCGTGGGTGTCGTAAGAGTCGACTCTGGGAAAGGGTTAGTGTATTGTGGGCGATGGGCTAGCAACCTGTCACTGCAATATCACATTTAATCTGGTCACCCTGAAATTGCTAAACGTGGCACTGGATTTTTGAATTCATGTGCTCTGCCTACCCCTCTTGGGAATACAGGCGTGAGAATATGTATGTATGTATGTATTGTATACACGCTTTAAAATGACACTTAGTGTAAAAAAATCTAAAGAAAACTGGTAACGAAAGTGCTGAGAACAATGACGACAGTTTAAACTTCTGAATATCCACCCCTTAACACTACACTAATGCTATCTTGCAGTTGCAAACACATGGCCCAAAATAGGTTTTGTTCTTGAGTCCGCGCTCCTAATATCCATATCATAAGCATTGTTGGACGCTTCTTTATATCCAACCATTCATTTCTATTGGCACTCTTTGCATACATCGATGCCCTGTACGTCCATAAAACTAGCATAATATTATGCCTTTATTTTATTTGTGGGAGGCGTTTTTTCGCCTGCTACGCGGTTTTCTATGGAGATTAGTAGGGGTTCAAGTTTTTAGTATGTTATTGCGGGAAGCGGGTATTTTTCTCGGAAAGTAGGAGTGAAGTAGACTGGAGAACTATTTGATGTGTCATGATAACGCGTTCATTGTTTAAGGGACTGTTTATCCCACAAGGGAACTTATATGAGCGTTAGTGTAGAAAGAAAGAAAAATATCTTTTTCCAGCACTCAAAATACCATTTAATTCATTATTTTATAATTATTTGTATAAGTGTTTTACAAGTTCTGTAACCTTTATTTTGTTCACAACATCATGCGGTTACTGTGTATAAAAATTTAATCATAAATATTCTGATACTTCTTGCAACACGTCACACAAAATTTTAAGAACAAACATCAATATTATGTAATTTTCAGGGTTCCGTGCCCAGAAATGGGACCCTATGAAAAAAGTAGTAGGCCAAAGAATTACTACGCAAAAGTATTATTATGCCAAAATAAATTATGCCACATAAATTATGCGAAACAATCATAGTCTAAATAACTTTATGCGATCCAATGGGATTCCCGAAAAAGCTATTCGTTATTTTTTAAATCACCCGGTCTCTCATAAAACTACCGTGAGACTCACTCATAGTGAAATAAACGGATCTACTCACGTTTTTTATACCGAGATTAGCTCTACATGTTTCGGGCCAATCCGCGACCCATCATCAGCCCCAGCGCGCAGTGGGCGTCTATCCGCTGCTGTGGCGCGTAGCTCCAGATGATGGGTCACGGATTGGCCCGAAACATGTCGAGCTAATCTCGGTATAAAGAGCGTGAGTAGATCCGTTTATTTCACTACCTGGTATTTCAGCCACATGCGTCACCAATGGTGGGTCATCTAGGTAACATTGTCTCATTAATACCAATAATCTAACCCTGAACAGCTGCTTGGTCCTTTCAGGGATAGCTAAAGAGACGCTAAAGGCAGCCTTCCCCCTGGTGGCCAAAACTTATTATGCCAAATCAATTATGCGATTGCCGTGTGGTGTCGGATTTGACCCTGCGCAGACGACAGACTATACCAAACGGACTTTTTAGTCTGTGGAACCTATGGAATTAATATGCATATTACACGACGCGCAAAAAGTCCAACACACAATTACCAGTCCTCGCATACTTTTTTGTGCGCCGCGGACTCGATCGCACAAAAAGTGTGCCGTCTGCGCTTCGCCTTTAGAATAACACCTCTCCACTTCTTTCGTGGATGTCGTAAGAGGCGACTAAGGAATAGCAAGATATAATTTATGGTTAAAAAATAATTTTAGAAAAGTGGGGGTTATCAAGAGAAAAAAGTAACCTATGTCACTCTCCATCCTTTTAACTATCTCCACCCAAAAAATCACGTCAATCCGTCGCCCCGTTTAGCCGTGAAAGACAGACAGACAAACAAACAAACAAATACACTTTCCCATTTATAATATTAGTATGGATTAGTATGTATGTATCTAACCTTGAACAGCTGCTTGGTCCTTGCAGGGATAGCCAAAGAGATGCTGAAGGCAGCCTTTCCCCTGGCAGCCAGCGCCAATATCCCCGCCGTGGCTGGCATATTCACCACCAGCAACTTGCACAGGAAAGCTGAGGAACTGGGTTTTGAAAAGTTGAATGAGATATACTATGTCAGATATCTGATCGATGACCAGGTGAGATATTTGTGATCGTATGTTTTTATATTGACAAAAAAAATATATCTTCAGAACTACAATTTACGTCGCAGAATTGTGTTTAAGTATTTTCTAAGGCAATTTAATTATCAATTACGAATAATTTGATATGAAATTATGTATAATCCTTTTAGCGCCATCAACGGTTTTCCTGTATTAGCTCTATTCCCAAAAGGGATAAGGCAGAGCGCACGAAATTCTATTTTCGTGGCCACTTATGGCATTTTTTTTTCTGGTTTTAAGTCAGGAGGTACAGTAGTCACAGTTTCCCAGCCTGTCGCCTATAATTTACCTAAACTTATGTATCCTTACTCGCCTCTAAGGACATCCAGGAAAATGGAGAGGTCTTATTCTAAACTCGACACCACAACTGTGTACATACTTCTCAATTTAAAACCATAAAAAAAATGCTAGAAGTGTCTACAAAATGTGAAACAGGTTTTCTCTTACCGTTGCGTGATCTCTGCCTACCCCAATAGACTCATATAATACGCTATTTAATGACACTCTGTTGTCCAATATGATGCAGATAGCCTTCTGGGACACTGGTCTAGGCAACTATGGGGCCGCTCTCATGGCATACAGATTGCCTGATGTAGAAGAACCACCAGAACTTAGGCCTCAAAGATCTTCAAGGTTCAATGTGCAGATGGAAAACATCGAGGACGATGATAAAGAGTAGAAATAAGACATTTTTATTTACGTCAAAATCATTATGTGCCTTATACGTTCAGACGCCATAAGCTGGCCTATAAGATGCCTGTGGCCTGTGGCGATTACATTCTCGAATGTCTTGAAACAGATGAAGATTCAAAGAAAACGGATTGTTTCAAATTTGGAACACGGTTGGAGCGATGACGGCGCGAGCCTGTGGCGCTGATGCGCAATTGTTTGTGGAATTCCGATTTACCGCCATTTTTGATGCGTTTTGAACATTGTAATATTAACTTGGAATATTCTTTAAAAATAATAATATTCATGATCATGAATGTAGAACATGAACATTACGTGACAAAATTAGGCATTGAAATGCTCGTGATTCTTTATGAAATCGGCCTCTATGAATGTAATGTCACTTTTTTACGTCATACGGGAAACTCTTTTGTTTCAAAACTCAAAATCAAAGTCTGTGATATTGTGACAGTTAGTCGGATCAATACCGAAGTGGGTTTGACATTGATCTAGTAAATAGATTATGCTAGACTATGCAAACGACTCGTTTGAAACGAGTCAAGACAACTGTATTTTTTTTAGTTTAGAGTTTTTGAATAATGTTATTGCTGTTTTTAATCTTATATACGTTTTTATAAAATAAATGTTTGTTTATTATCCGAATTGGTTTCAAATTAAGTTAAGTTTTATGAGCACTTGCGGTTTAGGCCTATTTCTTTGTTCTCCTATTTTTTCCCTGAAAATATTTGGTTTTTATGATGATAACAGCTGAAGTCCAAGTTTTAGGAAATATTTTGACCATACAATAATATAGTGCCTACCCCTCATGGGAATACAGGCGTGAGTATATGTATGTGTAATAATATAGTTTCTATACTTACCGGTACCTATTATGTTTCAGACAAAAACCACTTCAAATGTTTTTGGCAATCTAGGAAAGTTGATAGTGTTGATAGTTTGTTTGCGCCTGAAACCCTTTCATTAACCTTGGCCTAAACCTTAACCTTAGCCTTAACCTTAACCTCAAGCACTTCATAATCCATACAATTTTGACGCCGATCATGATGTCAGCGTTAATGAACGGGTTAAGGTGACCAGTACTGGGAAGAGCTGCGTTAGATTGTAGTGATGAAACGGATATTTTTGATTTTTAAACAAATTAATATTAAAATCTAACAAATTCACGAAAAGCTTTTTGTAGCACAATGGTATAAGGACATAGATGCACATTTATTTGTTTCTCCGCTGCATAGGGCAGTGCAATCCATAAAGATTAACGATAATACACATTCACAGAAAATACGAGTGCCTAATTCTATTTGATTTTGAACCCAATCCAAGTTTACAATTTACATATTTTATAGTTAGGTACCATGAATTTATAAACACAAAATTAAATTATTAAATTATAACACCGCCACCACCACTATTTCTGTGAAGTTCTAGTGAAAATTTCTTAATTATGGGTAAGTAAGTAAATCAATCAATATCTTTAAATTTTCTTTTTTATTACTCTTCTTGTCTTCCTAAAACGGTATGCCACTGATTTATTTATTTTTTTGGTTTTTATTTATTTTAGTTTCCTCAAAATCCACGTTTTTACAAATGGCCAGGTTAATAATGGAAAATATGGGTAAATCATGCCATAAATCGATTTTTACTCGATATGTTTCGGGTTAATCAACAAAACATGAAAAGTTACAGACAAGACCAAAACATATAGCGCTGAACTCGATTTAAGACGTGAGTTATACGTATTTTCCATTACGAGGTAGTCTCACGGCAGTTTCATTTTTGAATGTCTCTTACGCATAAAAATGTTGTACGGTTAAGTCAAATTTCAGTCACTGACCTCAGATTTGGAATATTTAGGGAAGGGAAGGGAAAATCTACAAGAAGAGAATATACTAATAACATTTATTGATGTAATTTATGTCCATAAAATACCTACTCTATCAATTTCAGTCACTGGACATTTTGCTACATAGACGATTGTACTGATGGGTCTTTACAAAAGTCCTGGACTATTAAAAAAAACCCAAGCTGTGAAGTAAATTCGATCACTCATACGTCAACCGAAAAGTTCAGCAAATATAAAAGTGCGAAAGGTTTATGACCAAAACGGTGTTCTTATCTACCTATCCTTGTCGTTTCCAGGGTTAATGAAAGAGATGCTAAAGTCAGCGATTCTCCTATGCACCGGCGCCCACGTGCCCGGTATATCCGGCATCTTCATGACCAGCCGTCAGCAACAGATAGCCGAGGAACTAGGCTTCCAGAAGTACCATGAGGTGTTCTATGAGAAGTACAAGGTTGACGATGAGGTGAGTCCTCATCAGTCATCACTATCATCAGTTATAAGGACGCTTACGTAAAGAAGCAGGCAACTTGCATAAAGAAACAGTAAATCTGAAACCTGTTTCTTTATAAGTGAGCGCTTAAGTAAATACAGAAATATCATACCTGCACCGATCGATACCGATCCGCACAGATTTGTCTGTGCCGGAAATTTGTTTCTTTATGTCAGCACCCTTAGACGTCCACTGTCGGACACAGTCCTCATTCATCATCATCATCAGCCTATATACGTCCCACTGCAGGGCACAGGCCTCCTCTCAGTATGAGTGGGCTTCCTCCTCCTCATTCATCATTCATTCATGCGTCCTCATTCATTGAAGCCAAATTTTTACAATTAGAAGCGACTAGTATTCATACAGAACCGGTAGCTTTTACCAGATCATCCAACCAACTAATGAGGATAATATACACCGTAGGAACGAGTTATACGACAGACTGCCGCACGGCGTAAATAGCATCATACGATCTTCATTTTGGTCCATGCAATTTTGGCTTCCGCTGTAAATCAAATAAATAAATGCTTGTATGAAAGAAAAATTATCCCTGGTGTCGAATTAAAAAATAATACCTCGATTTCGATGCAACTAACGTAAATAAAGTAAACCTGTCAATTATTTACCTTTTCTTTCGAACTTGGCACCTAAAACTTGTGCTAAATGAAAGAATTAGTTCATGTCTTTGCCGATTTCGCTTTCGTTCTGTTTCGTGATTCTGCTTTTCACTCTCAGTGTTAACGGTTTCTTATACATGTGTTTAAAATATTTTTATAGGTAGTATTCCTAGAGACTGGTGCCGGAAACTACAGTGCTGCGTTGATGGCGTACCGAATACCAGAAGTCGAAGAAGTCCTAGAAGTCGAGTCTCAACACTCTTCTCGGTTCAATATACAGACCATAGGCGATGGCGAGCAGGTTGACGCAGCTAAATAGTGAAGAAGATTGGTAACTAGTGGAGAAGATTGGTAATTAGTGGAGAAGGTTGGTAACTAGTGGTGAAGGTTGGTAACTAGTGAAGAAGATTGGTAACTAGTGGTGAAGGTTGGCAGCCCGTGGAGAAGATTGGTAACTAATATAGAAGTTAGGAAACGGAACAGTAGGATACCTAGAGGAGTAACAGGATAACTAATGGTACAAGATAGTAGAGATATACAAAAGGATATAAAAATGCATAAAAATTCTTGTATCCTCTTATTATGACCATACATTGTAACGGTATGGTAAATAAGAAAAAAATATTATATCTAATTTTCGTACAAAGTTTTTGAGATTTGCTTTTATAACAATGAAGACAACAATAGCAGACAGACAGAAAAAAATTGCAAAATTTAAAACTACCTGGCTGGAAATATTTTGACTCTTGCGTAATAAATATGCAGCCAGCACATAAAAATGTTAATACTCTTTTGATGGTTTTAGGTGTAAAAATAGACGACCAAATGTTTTGTTTGTGATCGCTGTTTTGTAATTGGTGACAGCGAACGTTTTATAGACACACACAATAGTTTGGCAATACGATGTGCAAACATTTTGTGATATTTGTAGATTTACAGTTTAGGAAAATAAATGGAAGTCTGACGTTTGGGTTTCGTTTTATTTCTGCTATTATTCCAATAAAAAAACACGAATTGCTCTCGGTTTAACTTGTGTTAATATTGGTGCTGCTTCAGCGATGTGTAAAACTTAAGGTATCCCCACAACTATTGAGTCCACAGCTATCGGTTCCCAAAGGGTCAAAAAGGGGCCCTATTACTGAGACTTCGCTGTCTGCCTGTCACCAGGCTGTGTATCACGAACCGTGACAGCTAGAGAGTTGAAATTTTCACAGTTAATGTATTCCTATTGTCACTCTAACTACAAATGCTAAAAATTTAATAATATAATTATTTACGGGGGCTCCTTTATAATACCAAACGCGTTTTTTTGGTTTTTGGTTCAATATAAATACGATAACAGCTAGACACTTGAAATATTCACAGAACATTTAGGTGTACATCTACTTTAAAAGTAAATAATTAAATTAAAGTATTTTTTTTTATTTATGGAGCTCCTTACGAAAAGCGTAATTAGGGTGACCGCACCAGTAATGGACATAGAACCAGTAATGGACAATGACTCTTATTTACTACCCACTAAGGAAAAGTCATTTGTTGTACAACAATCAATTCACAGCTCTATGGTCTTTAAATTATGAATGAAGTGTCCATCACTGGTGCTTGTCAACTTAAACCGTCCATAACTGGTGCCGTCACCCTATTTGCTATTTCTGGTACGAAACCCTTTGAATGCTAGTCCGACTCGCACTTGGCCAGTTCTAAATTTGAATGAACTCGTATTATTTTTTCCGAGAAGCTGGAATAAGCTTTTCGGGAACTTCGATTTGCCCATTTGTAATCTGACCTACTTGTCAATATTCCCTTTCAGTAACCTTCGCCCGTAACTAAGTTTAACTACGAATTAGACCTTTTTATTATTGCAACAAATTTTACGAGCCAACTGGACAACTTGCGTATCCTTAAAAAGAATTTTACGATATGGCCGTAAAACTGGTAATCGCTGGACGTAGGGACGCGATTGTTCCAGACTCGGTTTCCGAATCGATCGAATCGATTAAAACCAGTTGTGTGTTGGCAACGTGTGAGTACCATTTGGTTTTTTTTGAAGACCTATTTATACTCGCTTCCTATCCAGTAAGTTTGTACAACTAGAAGGGTAAAAAATGACGAGCAGTCAAGCTATCTTGCGCTTATTCGACTTATGCGCGTGGTCGTTGTATCTGAGCGGGAATAAACAACATTAATTTTACTTGTGTGACAAAAACATTTTAGATCAAGCTCGCTAGAAAGAACTATTTTACTTTATACAGATACTAGCTGTATTTAGCTGAACTTTGTTATTTAAATTTACGCTTAAGAAGAGCAACACTAGTTAATCGAGTCGCATTATTATGATTATGATATAGACCAGGTACAATACACACAAGATTACTTACTTTATATCGATTCAGACGTGTAGCTATATCTGCTACCGAAGGCCAGTTCTCCTGGTTCCTCAAATCGATTTCGCTATTCATCGATTATGCCATGCATTCGTTTCCCGATTCGTCGATTTCTCTATTCATCGATTCTCCAGCCCTAGCGAATGGCAATTCGGATCGTACCATCTCCGGCAGTTAAATCTACAGGTGCTGTCGCCAGTTTGGCACGAAATTAAATTTTAAATTGCTCATTTGTACCAGGGTTGCTAGCTTTTGCTTTGTAATGCGGGTCGCGTGGATTAGTTGGCTCGTTGGGATGCGGAGTTGGTACTTGTTTCTATTAGTGGCTTCGTGACTTTTTGTTTTGGTTACATTGTTTGCTGGCAACACTGTTTTAGTGACGGTTTAGCATTTGTTTAATGCAGATTAATTTGTTTAATTTGGAGGATTTTTTTTTGGGTTTTTAATGGTAGTTTGAGCTGCATAGAGGATAGAACCTATAGAGAAACAATGTTCGCAACCCCAGTCCGCAAATGTTTGTTTATTTCAATATACTAACGTGTAGTGTCACTGTCACAGAAACTGTATGGAGCCAACAACAGATCTGCGTGCAACTCCTCATATTTCTAGATGTAAATTAATATACTTGCGTAATGACGTATTGTTCCATTCGTTGGTGTGGTAAAAACGGCAAAAATTCAAATTTGAAAACAGACGGTGTTACATTTAACCGGTAATTAACAGTAAACACGCATTTTTCAATTTATATTCATTTTAGTGCAGCTCAAGTTAACTGGTCATTCAAAATGACACATAATTATGCATCTCACTTTCACCTAGGTGTCATCCCATTACTTCATCTCATTCTGTCAATACACAGTGTAACTAGAGTTGCGCTGTTAATAATCAAATGATGTATCGATATTTATAAGTATTTCGTATTTTACGGTGCCGAATTAAATAAATGTTAACATAACATAAAATCACGCCTTTGTTCCCAAATGGGGTAGGCAAAACACACGAAACGTGAAATAGACATATCCATGATTATGACTATTTCATGCTTCGCAGCCACTTTTAGCATCATTTTGGGCCAATCAATCAATCAAATCAATTTTCGAGGTTCGTGTTGAGGGGCCGAAGTCTTCCACTGCTAAGAATTTTACAGTCCAGTGTCCCCGCGGGTTTTATTTAGAAAAAAACTGCTTTTTTGTATTTTTCAATAACAATCATTTTTGTAAAGTTTTGATTGTATTCACTTAAATTAAATTAGCTGTAATCCGCTGTGATTGAAAGTAGGTTTATTTTAGATTCATTTAACGAAACAGTTCACTGTTTACAGTAGGTAACCTTGATAAAAAATTTCGTATTTTTTAATTTTTTGACAGTTTTATTTTATTATCTCGGTCCAGATTAGCATTTTTTTTTTCAATAAACCAAAAGATGACTGCATTGGTAAGGAATTAAATTTGTTGGTGAATTTTATAATCTTTTATTTTAAAGTGGTTTACATTTCATTTATAATTGTACAAGAGCGATATTAATATTGAACGATGAGTGCGAAGACAGAGAGGTGAGCTTGTTTTAAAAATTGCGTTCCAGGACAATTAGTAAAAAATTACTATTATCGATAAAGATATTATCGATACATTTGTAAACTTGCCCAACTCTAGTGTGGCACGGGATCTTGGGCCGGCCAATAAGAGCATAGCGAGGTCTTCAATTGTTTTGCGGAATAATTTCCGAACAACCAAGATGACATTAGTACTCTATAGGTTATATCCTCAATGTTGAGCTGTTATGTTAAAGCAAGTTTTGGTAACATTGATTTTATAATTTACTACTAAGTTTGTTGCTTTGTTGTTAGTATGTAAGTATGTATGTAATTTTCAGAAGCAGATAACTGAGAACTCACAGGTTTTTATTTAAGTTACAATTATACATGCAGTTGATATGTAATTTTTAAATCCATACTCTGAGATTCAACAATGCTAGGTTGCTAGCTCGTCACCTAAAACCCCATTCCATATCCCAATATCCCATTTTCTCTGGGCGCACCTCATGCCCACCTTACAGTACATATAACTACCGCGTGACCACTTTTTTTTTAAAATTTACTTTCTTCCTTCGGTGTCTCTGGTAGATCAAATGTTACTCACAACAACAGTAGCACATAATTTTTTAAGCATTTTACAGTCAATTTTGATGCATTAACTCGCCTTGTAAATACACCAGTTAAAAAGTACTCTTAGATAAGATTGTCGAGCCTATCGGTCTACAAGGAGTTCGCAACAGCTTATTGCGATAGCCTTTGTTTCAAAGTTTTTTAATGAACCCCGGCTGCCTTTCATAAAAATAACTTATTAAATTTAACTTTGCAAGAGATTGTGATCTTTGAATTGGCTGTTCATGCCGATCTGAGGTTAGACAGTTCGTCTATTGAGGTTTAAGAAGGGCTGGGATTGTTTGGGTTAGATGTAGGTCACTGGTGGGTCAAAGTTGATTGAGTGCCAGGTTGATGATTTAAAAGTATGTGTTGTATGGTGTCGGGTTCAGAATAACACCTCTCTAGTTCTTACGAGGCTGTCGTGAGAGGTTACTTAGGAATTAGGTTAAGGTGTGTTTTTTTTTTAGGCTAGCAACAGTAGCAACCTATCACTATTGTGCAAGGTCAATGACGAAGGTATACAGGGTGGCCGGAATATACGTGTCTGAATAAACCTGTGATCTGGTAACCCTGAAATCGCTAAACGTGGCACTGGATTTTTGAATTCATGGCTCTGCCTACCCCTCTCGGGAATACAGGCGTGAGGATGCGAAATATTTCCTGAAATTTTTTGTTACTGATTTTGTCGGAAAGAAATGTTTCATTGCTTTTCAGGATATTGCGTCCTGTATTTTACATACCTTACGTCCCCCAAGTCCCGTTAGCCGGCGCGTAAGCACCTGCAATCGTTCGACATTGCGATGCTAATAGGTACACAAAGCTGAGCAATATTTTCAGATTTTCGTAATTTTTTATTACATGAAAATTCTGGGAAATAAACCCTACCACTGTTTAAAATATTTACGCTCAATTTTCAGCCATCCTGTAGGTATATTATGGTGATAATTAATGTCGAGCAAAATAAAGCTATCTATTTTTATCTCGTCACTTTAGTACAAAATCTAACAAATGTTAATAGGGCTACGCGAACAAAAAACAGCACAACCCTAATGCTCAATACTAACAAATGGAGTGACACTTAACAGAATCAGCACTCGATGGCGACGAAGTGGTGGTGGCTCCTTTGAGACGCAAGTTTTAGGGTTGTCACTGAAGCAAATCTTACCGCCGTACCACGTCCTATGATGGGTCGTGAATTAGTCGGGAACATGTCGGGATAATCCTGAGAAACTGAGAAATATGATTAAGTTGTGGAAAAATGTAGTTCCACAATAAATATTATTTATAAATAAAAGAAATAAATTTCACTGTACAATACAGAAAAATAAGTTTTGTACATGAAACTATCGCGAGTCACTTTAAGATAAGGATAACTCAGTTTTAAATCGAGTTTAGCTCGACATGATTCGGGCTATTTCATAGCGTATCATTCCCCGTGTGGTGCCGGGTTAGAATAGTACCTCCCCCTTTCTTCCCGTGGGTGTCGTAAGAGTCGACTCTGGGAAAGGGTTGGTGTATTGTGGGCGATGGGCTAGCAACCTGTCACTGCAATATCACATGTAACCATCTGGTTACCCTGAAATTGCTAAACGTGGCACTGGATTTTTAAATTCATGTGCTCTGCCTACCCCTCTTGGGAATGCAGGCGTGAGAATATGTATGTATGTATGTCATTTGGGAGTAGTAAATAGTGATGTAACACGCACGCACGCACTCAAGCACACGCACACACACACACACACACACACACTTGCGTCGGGGGTTACAAAATTACATCTGCCATGGAAGAAAGACTTGAAACACTTAACTTCAATCCTTCATCGATTTATTTGCTCTCGTTACTTTCGCACATTAATATTTTAGCAATCGCACGACAACCCTGTGCGAGAAAGAGACAGGTTGTCTGAAAGTTTAATCAAAAACAGTCCATTTCAATATTATTAATTAGCCTGCGTGGCGACAGAGATGCAAGATAAATCTTGGATCTGGTATTTACGTTTTGCCAGAACAAGCATTTTGTAGTATTAAACATTAATTAATTTATCCCCGTGTGGTGCCGGGTTAGAATAGCATCTCCCCCTTTCTTCCCGTGGGTGTCGTAAGGTAAGAGTCGACTCTGGGAAAGGGTTAGTGTATTGTGGGCGATGGGCTAGCAACCTGTCACTGCAATATCACGTTTAACCATCTGGTTACCCTGAAATCGCAAAACGTGGCACTGGATTTTTGAATTCATGTGCTCTGCCTACCCCTCTTGGGAATACAGTCGTGAGGATATGTATGATAAATGTATATATGTATGCTTTAGACGACAGGCTAGCAACCTGTCGCTATTACAACTTTTTCATCGATATTTCTACTTAAAATTATGCAAAAGGTGGCAACGAAACGTGAAATGGCATAGTCTTGACTATGTAACGTTTCACGTGCTTACCACGTTTGGGAATATAGGCGTGATATAAGTTAGAATTACTAACACAATCGAACGCTACGATTGTATCAAAATCGAACACATCGACACATCGACAAGCAGTTACAACTACTTCATTTTGCATCGAAGGTTAAAAGAAGCGCATCCAAACTTCGTAAACTTCAAAGCTCCATGTTCGAAACGAATTCCTCAATTTATGTAAATTAATCGAGTTTCGTTTTGCTCATAAATGTCTGTCACGACGACGGAAATCATCCAACCCTCCAGCAGCGATCAATCAGCTGTTGCAGAGGCTTTGTCGTGGTTTTCTAGCCACCTAAACCCATTGATTTAAAATCACAGGACTCAGGAGGTTCAGACCTTCTTCACAGTTCACAGTTATTGAGGTTGTGTGGATGTAAGAGATGACTAAGGAACTAGGTTAAGGTAGGTACGATTTCAGCGACAGGCTAGCAACCATATAATAAAATCGGCTCGTGGTAAGTTCGCGCCTCATCGGCATTGCTAATCGACAATTTATTTAGTAATTTTCGGACGGTCTCTCGCCGGTTTTCCGACGGTCTCTCGACGGTTTCCCGGCGGTCTCTCGACGGTTTTCCGGCGGTCTCTCGACGGTTTCCCTACGGTCTCTCGACGGTTTCCCGACGGTCTCTCGACGGTTTCCTGACGGTCTCTCGACGGTCTTGCGACGGTCTCTCCATCATCATCTAACCCTCCAGCAGCGATCAATCAGCTGTTGCAGAGGCTTTGTCGTGGTTGTCGAGCCACTGTACCCATTGATTTTAAATCACAATAGGCTAGTTGACAAAAAAAAAACTATTTAGTCCGTCAGATAGATTACTAAAGAATGTACACAAATATTATTTTTTCTTTTATTTGACAAACGAAAAATGACGATAATACAGCGCTTAAAAGTTTCGCGTGACGTCACGACTCGGTACAATTTTTTGCGAGTCGTGACGTCACAAGCCCTCACTCCGGAAGTTTGATGATTTATAACTTTGTCGATGTTTAGTCAATTGATAAAAGAAAAATATGTGTGGCTTATTTTTCCATAACCTAACTAACGGACTTATTAGAATTTCATTTTTTTAACCCAGGACACAAGGCTAATCCTGAACCTTCTTCATAGTTCACAGTTCTTGAAGTTGTGTGGATGTCGTAAGAGGTGACTAAGGAAAAAGGTTAAGGTAGGTAAGGTATGATTTCAGCGACAGGCTAACAATTTGTCACTATTATTACCTCTTAACTTGAAACCTTAAAAATATGCCAGAAATGGCCACGACACGTGAAATACTTAGTCATAGTTTTTCGACGGTCTTTCGACGGTTTCTCAATGGTCTACCCATGTCGTCGGATAGCCGAGTAAAAATCAATCGTAAAAACCATTTGGTCAAAAATTTCAAGTTTTTTTTTCTCAGGCATTTCCAAATGGACCAATTGGACTATGGCATATCGAGTCGCGCGCGAGATATATTAATGACTTTTTCGTTTTAGATTTTTGGATATGATTTTGATTTTGCTGTTGCGCTAGTCGGGGTGAGAACGAGAAATATGAAAGAAAAAAAAAGTTTTTTTTAAGTTAATAGTTTTAAGTTTTTTAAGTTTGCAAAGTGTTTAAACCTAAAGTCACAAGTACTTACTTAGTAGAAACATTAACACGGAAACGAAACAGAGATAAGAGTGTAACAAGGATGGAAACACTTTTCTTTGTAAGCTGTTGGGAGCCGGCTTACACAGTTCACAGTTTTGGGATATCAGGGATTACACGAAATAAATTCAGTGGAAGTCTTAAAAATGCAGTGAAGTGTGGTTTCTACAGAGTTGGTTGGAATTCTATAGAAAAGTACGACTTTTCTCTTCATGCTGTAGTGTATACAGGATGTCCAGTAAGTATGTATTACAGTACAGTAAGTACAAGCTCAATGGAGTGATTCTGTTTAGTAGGTGACCTGACCGTCTGGTTAACGGATTAAAAAAAGTTTTGTAAAAGTTCCACCATTTCTTAAATTTCAAGAGCTAAACCGTGAAGTATAGCTAAAAATGAATACTACTTTTTACACTGAAGAAAAAAAGTCTAGAGGTTTTGTCTACTTTATTGAAATAAACTTTTCGACAATTACATCGGCGAACTGTAATTTTTTTAAAACCACTATTATAAAACCTCGCCGTTGAACTTGTCAACGACTTTAAATTCTCACTTCAGATATCCAAATGCTCCGGTAAAACTTATCGCAATACTAAATATCCAAGACCATTATCATGAATTAACAGTAACTGTACTGGCTAGAGACGACGTAAACGGCCGACAATCGAACAAAAAGTGTCCGCTGGAATTTTTTACTGGTTATAATAATGGTACAAGTGTAATTAATTGCAGCTTTACAATAAACCGATGTTAAAAACAAGACAAATGGTTAGTAATGTCAGCACCTAACAAGATAACCTCAATGCACGTCAGGGATCCTTTTGTTTTCAAGTAACGATCCAAATTTGAATAAGGCTCCATAAAATCAATCCTCAATCATTATTCATACCTCCTTTCAAAGCGATGCAGGTCGTATCGGATGACGTTATAATTCGAGCCAATTAGCCGGTGCCCGCTGGTGCAGAGAGATAGCGCTAGTCAATGTAGCTTTTATGCTATCGTCATATTCAATAGGATTTGGGGGGAGCGATTGGCGCGGCCGGGAAGCGGTCGGCTGTGACGCTGCCGACACGGGTTCGAGCCCAGCCGAATTTAAAATAATGCAAAAAGTTGTGGAAATTGTTTTCGCTGTGAGAATGCAGTGAGTCAGAAGAATCGGAAGAATTCTGTTCACTGAGTGGGGATGGGGCGGCTAGTTTTAAGAAGAACAAGACTACCGTTAGGGAAGAATCACACCCTAATATCGAAATGATGACTCAAGTATATGTGCTTCGCGTGCCAAAAGGGAGAGCAATGCTCTTCATTTGACGCGATTTCATTTAATTTTCTACCACTTAAATCAGGTTTAACTGCCTAGAGAAAGGAAAGCTTGAATAAAACGACGTCATCTTTGAATTGGTTTTACTCGGACTGTCGATTCCCATCCATCACTGAAGCGCTAATGTGACGTTAAATTAGGTAGAGACAAAGTGGCACGCTTGGTTTTCATACAAATGCAGGAACTCGCAGTATCTATATCGATATAAGTCTGTGGGAAGAATAGTTCTAGAAATATTTCAGTACTGTATTTCCAAATGAGGTAAGCAGAATACCGAACGCTACATACACAAATCCATGACTACATATTTCACTTTTCGTAGCCACTTCCAACATATTTTGTAGGTTTTATGTTAAGAGGTACCATAGTGACAGGTTGCCAGCAGCCTTAACTTTAGTAACCTATTTCCTTAGTCGCCTTTTACGACCCCCACAGAACAAATGGAGTGGTGTTATTCTGAAACCAACACCGTAAACACTCTTGATTAAATTCATGCTAAATTCAAAATGTGCTTCTTCTATTAAAATACAAAGAAACGCTATTTACTTGAAGTAAATTCGAGTTTCGCTTCAATTTTATTTATTCGAGTCGGCGAAAAGACATCTCACAATACCTTTTAAAATCGTACGTTTTCCAATAGAGTAAATATGCGATCGCTGTCCTATTTCTACGCTTAAAGCTCGTTATATGTCCCGCTGACGTAGCAATAGCTTAGAACACTAAGGTTCTACGTTCCGTTCCTTCAAAGTAAATTAAATTCTCAGGGCATTGATTTTGAATCGAATCTTCATTTCTAAGTTTTCACTGAAAGGTTCATACGACCTTTCTATTTTAGAACGAGGCAAGAAAATGAAGCGCAATTATTTGGAGCAAAAGTGACCTTATCGGGGTGTGTTAGGGACTGTCAAGTGTGTCTTTTTTGTATGGTTCCACGTAACGATGCTTGGTATATCAGCAAATGTACAATGGTTGCTATTTAAATGGGTTCAATTCATAAGGAACTTTAAACATCGGATTACAGAATCGATGTTAGCGATGTTGTGTCGAGTTCCGTTACTTCCTTTTCTTTGAAGTCACATATAGCCTCAAAAAAGAAAGGAACATACATACATACATCACCTGCATTCCCAATTGGAGTAGGCAGAGCATTCGAAACGCTACATAAACAAAACCATGACTATTTCACGCTTCGTAGCCACTTCTGACATATTTTTTAGATTTAACGTTAAGAGGTATGATCGTGACAGGTTGCTAGTTTGCCTAAAACATACCTTAACCTATTTCCTTAGTCGCTTCTTATAACATCCACGGAAGAAATGGACCTCTCCTCATTCTAAAGCCGACACCAAAGAAGTTCCTTTTTCGTGTAGTAATAAAGGCTCAAAGCAAGGAGTTTGAAAGAAATTCGCGCCTAAGCTTAAAATAATCCAAAAGCTCATCGAAAGCTGGTCTCATTTGCTACATAAAGCTCCAGGACGTAAACAAAGGAACTTTCCATATAAACTAAAGCCCGTACTATCAAAGTTTGTCGGCGAACGACTCGCTTTTATTTGTTTCTTACGTTTCGTAAAGCATTTAGCCCTCTCTGGGTTCAGTACAAGTTGATTTTAAGACTGAATTGATTGAATCTTGAAGAAATATTTTGTATAATTGTTTTATTTGTTCTGATGAGAGATGGAGATGCTGAGAGAGAGGAGGGAGATGGAGAAAGAGAAAAAAAGAGGTGATACTGTCTCTGAACTGAACAAATATTTTTACTTCATCATACTAGCTGAATCAATTCCTAAAGGGAGGCCTATGTTCAGCAGCGAACGTCTTATCGCTGAAATGACGATGATGAGAATGAATTTAGAGTAGGGAGAGACAACAGAACGCCATTCGCTCCGATTCTGGCATATTTCTCTCGCTTCTCTCACATTAATCAATCTCGTCATACACGCTCGACGGTTTCGAGTACTTCTAATTTGACCTCTTTTTAGAACATCGCCGATCTGGTCAATAATGTTCTTCGAGGGCGCCCTCGACCGACTTACCCAAACACATTTCTCTTGTACATTTTTTGTGTGCCCTTGCTACATCCATTCTCTCCACGTGCCCAAAACAACGCAACATGCCTTTCTCTATCCTTGTTGCAATACCCTCTTTCAGACCACACCTCTCTATAATCATGCTGTTACACACCCTATCAGTAAGTTTAATGCCACTCATGCTTCTCAAAGAACGCATCTCAACCGCATTTAATCTACTTTCATGTTTGCTAAAATGACTCTAAAAACCGTTAATCAATTTTGGCTCCGATCCAAAGAGTACGTCTGATAATAACGTATCTCTCGTCTAATAATATCACACCGGTTCAGTTGCAATGTTGCCTTATCGGTGCATACACCGATGCACGCCAAATGAACCATAACTAGGGGCAGATTCATAGGCCGATTAGTATTTGTATCGGTTTAGAATAGAACGAGGTGGGCTATGAAGCTATGATGGTTCCGTGTGCAGGTTGCCCCAAATGCTTATGAAATCCCTACTATAATATTAAATATGCGAAAGTAAATCTGTTTGTCTGTTACGCTTTCGCGCTTAAACCTCTCAACCGATTTTGATAAAATTTGGCACTGATAATCTTTAGACCCTGAGAAAGGAGATAGGCTACCTTTTATTGCGAAAAAAAAAACTATTCCACGCGGACGAAGTACAGCTAATACACAATGTTTACAGAATGGCTCATTTAATTCGGTCAGTATCAGAAAATCGATTTTAATAATAAGAAAATCTGCATTCATACATTTCGACAAAATCTTGTACCCGACTCGGGAATCAAAGGTGGTTGTTTTGAATAAATAAACGTACCTACAATGTCTTATAAAATACGGATAACTCACGTTATAAATCGAGTTTAGCTCGACATGTTTCGGACTAATTCGTAGCCCTTCATCTAGGAGCCGCGGCAGCTGCTGCGAACGCGCGCCTCTGCTCTCTTAGCACGACTGCTCGTGCTCGACGAAAATAACACTGGCTCACGACTACCCTCGTTATTATCGTCATTTATATAATTGTCAAAAATAGGGTAGCACACAACACTAACTACATCACTTTGTAAAGGCACCTCCACACTCGCTGTTGTTTTATAAGATGAGTGAGTCTCACGGTAGTTTAATGTTAAATGTACCTACAATGTTTCTATTTAAATATCGATTCCGTAAGTCTTAAGCAGTAAATGTGTTTATGAAACAATAAACATGATGTCTAAAATTAATAAAATGCATAATACAAATAATCTATTATGCATTTAGTTTGTAAAATTAACTAAAGTGCGCAAAAAGTTTTCAAGACAGCCAACTTAAATATTTACAACCTAGAATTCTACGGGAAAAAATAAGAAATTGCTCATTTCCCTTTGTAAAAATACAGTCCCCATTCAGACGTCGTTTACGCAAATTAGATTTCAACTGAATAGGCCAAAGTAACGCGGGGATAACTGGATCGCTGGTTCGCTTACAGAAACTTGTAAAGTTTAGTTTATATTATTTGAGTACTCGAATACCTTATAGACGAATAACTTTATCAACAATAATTTCACTAGGGTTCCGTGCCCAAAAGGTGAAAACGGGACCCTGTTACTAAGAATTCACTGTCCGTTCGTTCGTATGTCATCCCGCGTGTATCTCACGAACCGTGCTAGCTACTATGGACTATGTTTTTGCAGATTATGTATTTTTATTGCCGCTATTTTTATTATTAGAACAAATACTGTATTGTATTGTATTGTAGATTCTTTATTGTACATGAAACAATTACATAGAACAATTTTAGGTACAGAATAACAGCCTTATGTACAAAGGCGAACTTATCCCCAAGTTGATTATTATATTAATAAAATTGGAATGAGTAGACATATAAACAAAATAAGAAAAGTAACAGAGATAAAACCTAAAACTACTTAATGTAAACAGACATGTTTAATACTAAAAATAAGTTAAAATTATTATTTACGGGGGTTTTATTTTAATTGAATTATACTCGAAATTTTAACCAAATCGGCCGAACGGCGTTTTCCGCACGTTTAATGCGGGGTTCTTTAACCCTTAAATTGACAACGTGACTCCTGTGATACGTTCATTTCAATTAAATCCTGTGGCTCGTATACGTATATTTTGTAATTTTTTTTATTACATGCGAATTACTTATTATATATGAAATGTTAAAAACAATGTAAGTATGTTACCACCAATACTAATTCATGAGCGTTAATTTGAAAAAGAGTTCGTAACGGAAACACTTGCCGCTGCCTCGGGTAAGTTATTTGTGTTAATTTCGGGTATACGTTATGCAGATACTGTGTTTCAGGTGATTGGCGTTATTACGATTTATAAATGTATTAGAATATCTACTAATGTACTTTGAAGGTTGCCTATAAGAAGGTTTATGAAAGGAAACATTTGTATGTACCTCAGGTGTCCCGTTGCCAATTCCTTAAAAATTTACCTACGGGTCACACGAGTCCCATTGCCAATTGCTTAGAAATATATGTAACCAAAAAAATTGTAAATTAAACACTTTCCTGAAGGGTTACATCGCTGATTTTATAAAGAGAGCAAAACTTTTGTGTATTGAATTAAATGCAAAATGCCTTTTTGATTTGTAATTGGAGATATGAAGAAAAAAGAAAATGACTAATGTCTAACGCGTTCGGAATCACGATCGCTTTAAATTTGACAGTAGGCGACCAATTTACTTTAAAATCTTAATAAATGGTGTCACGTACCATCATAACAGTTGAAACCAATACCCTGGAGCTTTTGAAGATAATTGAACGAGTAAATCACCAAATATTGGTTCTGCGCGCAAGTGGAAATAATTTTGTTGCGCGAAAGCGTTTTATCGAAATACTCGAGATCACGAGCGTTTTCCACCATCAAGTCCGTGCCGAAACCGAGTTACGTTAGGCAATAGTCCTGCTGTTTCCGTTTATTCCAGGAAAAGTTACGTTTTTGCTAAATAAACAATAAATTTTTGTATTTTGTGATTTACTGAGTTCTTGGCAATGTGACTCCCGTGGTACACATGTACTTTTTACTGGACTTGGCAATGTGCCACGTGAGTCACATAGGTTTTCCAAAAAACTGCCATAATTAGATTTTTTTTAATATTTTTCTGAGGCTTTTTAAACTATATTTAGTTATATTAATTGAATATTTCAAGGTTTCCCAGCATTTCAGTACCTTGCCAATTTAAGGGTTAAAATAAATAGAACTAGCGATCCTTTCAAATATACTTACACACCGCACGAGTAAAGCATATGTTCATTGAACAAATATTCCTACCCAAGAAATACATAAGTGACACCTCGCTGCAAACTAAAACTGTCTTTGTGTTCTGGAACATAAAGATCTATTCTCTGTGTTGTCCCAGTTTTTTTTACTTCACAGAGTAGACAAAGAGGCAAGTGGGCACGTGATGGTAAGCGAGAACCGTTGCCCATAGATATTGGCAATGCCAGACGGATTACATACATACATACATACATCACGTCTGTATCTATTCCCTAATGCGGTAGGTAGAACGCACGAAAACCTACGTATTCAAAACCATGACTACTTCACGTTTCGTGGCCAATTCTAGCATATTTTTGGGTTTCGAGTTGGTAGATATAAGATATAATAGATAGTAATAGGTTGCTAGCCTGTCGTCTTAAATATACCTTAACCTATAAAAATACACATACATACATACATACATATCGTCACGCTTCTTTCCCACAGGGGTAGGCAGAGACAACTTTGTTCCACTCGCTACGATCCTGACATACGTTCATTGACATTCATTAATCTCCTCATACATGCTCGTCGGTTTCGGGTACTCTTGACCTGACCTGTTTCTAAAACGTCCGCGATTTGGTCACTTAAAGTCCGTCTAGGTCTTCCCCTCCCACTGCACCCATCCACATTCCATGTATAAATTTGTTTCCTAAATCTTCTTTCATCCATCCTCTATATAAAAATACACAATCTGCGAAAATTCCAACGGTCTGGCTAGTACGGTTCGTGAGATACAGCCTGGTGACAGACGGACGGACATTGAAGTCTCAGTAATAGGGTCCCGTTTTCACCCTTTGGGCACGGAACCCTAATTATGTTGACCCTTCAGGCGGTCGTTGGCCGACATGTCAAGTGGTCCGGCCATTTTGATAAAAATATGTCAAGTGGCGGGGGCCTCTCAATTTTCCAAAAAAAATATACACGCTTTAAAAATTACACTGTATAAAAACCATGTCTCTATGGATTTAGTTTAAAACGACTTATTTAATTACGTGTCAGTAAATATTATTCCATTTGTGTCAATTTTGTTGGTCTATACAATACACTTATTGCCAAGATCCGGTGGGCTACCATTTTGAATGATTTTGACAGAAACCGGGAGCCGGCTGACACGCTACAATCGTCGCAGCTCGCTTCTCGCGGCCCTCTCCGGCCACTAAACGATTATCTGAACTTAAGAGGATAGGAGTCGCGCCACTTCTCCATACAAACGTAGTCCTCTGTTTTCTCCGTGAATCTGACATTAGAGCAAAAATTTTTTTTTCATTAAATTTGTATCTGTTGTGGCTCCCATGATTTGCTTTCATTGATTTTCTATTTTTTTTTATTTTTTTTATTTAGAATATCGATAAAAGCAAATCATACGGGCATAGCCACAAAAAATACAAATATAATGTAATTTTTTTTTGCTTTAATGTCATTATTCACGGAGAAAACAGGGGACTACGTTTGTATGGAGAAGTGGTGCGACTCCTATCCTCTTAACAAGTGGGTGGCGCGCGCTTAACTGCTATTGTAGCTGCGTCTATGGTCTATTATTTTAAGCCCGCTCTACACTCGCGGCGCGAAGTCGCGCCGTGAATTCACGGCGTGAATTTACGCATCGGCTCACGCATAATAACTAAGCGCGAACGCAAGGCGTGAACGACATCTACACTCGCGATTCGCGGCTTTCGCGAGCGTTCGCGGGTGTTCGCGTCGCGAGTGTAGATGTCGTTCACGCCTTGCCTGGTATTAAAAAAATGTAACCAAACAAAGCCAACCCGGCAAAGTCAAAAATCACGTAAGGTATGTGTTGCTACATTAAGAGGAAATGGAGCGGTCATATTTTGTATGGAAACGTAGTCCCCTGATTCCTCGCTGGATATTACCCGCAGAACAATGATTTTTTACATCAACAATCTGATGATATATTTGCATGTTCCTATGTTTTCCTTTTTTTCTTTATTGAATTATTAAAGGAGATATTAACCTTCAAAAACACGAAAAATTGGTAAGTTTTTTCCGTTGTGTTCAAACCTCTAGAAACCAATTTTAACACAATTATATCAAAATATAAGAACATAGAAACACAGTTATGACATTTTTTAAACATTTAACGAAAAAAAATATTTAATCGGTTAAGTTTTAGAGAAGAAATCAGGGGACTACGAAACGTTGTTTTTGAATAATTTTCATAGGTATTTTCGGACCGAGCTGTAGTTGTTCTTATCGCACTAGACGTCGTCTGGGCAGGTCACGGCGCGACAGCAATAGATTTAGCAAATACCTATTTTTCAAATTCCTTGACCGGCATATTTCCTCTTAAATACGACACTTTCTATTTTATGCGCGCTCTACACTCGCGACGCGAACACCCGCGAACGCCCGCGAAAGCCGCGAATCGCGAGTGTAGATGTTGTTCACGCCTTGCGTTCGCGCTTAGTTATTATGCGTGAGCCGCTGCGTAAATTCACGCCGTGAATTCACGGCGCGACTTCGCGCCGCGAGTGTAGAGCGGGCTTTAGTCGCATTACAAGGTGAGTGTAATGCGACTAAAATATAAAGTGTCTTAACTACTTTTGTGGCTAAGTCTAGCTCCTCGTGGCAACGTTTGTGGCCGTACGGCGACACTTAGTTCGCACTTCCGTCGATTCAGAAAAACATCGAGCACCGAGCGGGACCCATAAAAGACGATTTCCCCCGGACTCCGTCTTCAGTGAATCTCACTTTTACACGGAGGAAATAAAAAAATATTTATTACGTGCCGAGCTGTGTTATTGCTCACTAAATTATATTTATACCGACATCGTGCCATTTAACAACGGCTCCTGCAGTAATAGGCTAATTCGACTTGCTTTAGTAACATTGGGAAATCAAAGCCTGTGTGGTTTAGGATGACATCCTCTCCGTTTCTTCCGTGGATGCCGTATGAGGTGGCTAAGGAAATAGGATACATACATACAATGACGCCTGTGTTCCCAAATGGGGTTGGCAGAGCACTCGGATCGTCTCATAGACAAAACCATGAGTATTTCATGCTTTGCAGACACTTCAAGCATAATTTTAAATATAAAAACAGTAGGGTAGGTTGCTAGCCTGTCGCTGAAAGTATATCTAAACCTATTTCTTTAGTCGCTTCTTACGTCATCCACGGAAGAAATGGAGAGGTGTTATTCTAACCCGACACCACAGGAATTGTTTGTAGTAACATTGGAAAATCTAAGAGAAACGGGTTCTTGCTCAACTTTGATGATGAATCCACACTCACATAACATACATTACGCCTGTATTCCTAAATGGGGTAGGCAGAGCACACGAAACGCTACTTTGACAAGACCATGACTGTACACAACAAGCAAAATGTACAATACGGAAAATGTGCAATAAGCAAATTGTTCAACATGCAAATTGTACATGCAAGCTGTACCAGATGAAAATAATCCGGAATGAAATCCGGATAGCGAGTGGAATAATCTGTAAAACGCATACGAATATTGCCATTGAAAAAACGTACATGGTGTTAATACCGTTATGGTCAGAAATTTAGTTGCAGTGTAGGTTGTAATACAGGAATTTTATCCGACGTTTTTTGGGAAATTATTAATAGAAAAATATGCTAGATGTGGCCACGGAACGTGAAGCACCCATTTGGGAATTCAGGCGTGATGGTGTCTATCGTGTGTAGGTGAGAGTTAATCTCTATAGAGTAGAGATTTTGATCATTCTGACTAGCGATTTTCTACTTTATACTTTACTAGCTTTCCGCCCGCGGCTTCGCCCGCGTGGAATTCGGTTATATTGCGGTATAAAGCAAGCATGCCCTCGGGAACATCAATTTTTTCCGGGATAAAAATTAGCCTATTATTTAATCCGGGCTTCTAACTTTACGTCTGCAAAATTTCAAAGCAATCGGTTCAGTAGTTACGGCGTGAAAGCGGAACAAACAAACAAACTCACTTTCCGATTTATAATATTAGTAAGGATAAGGATAGTAAGGATTCATACTTCTGTCGGACTTACAGTTTCCACCAAAGTGTACCAATAATACATACATACATACATACAATGTTCCTAAACAGGATAGGCAGGCACACGAAACGTTACATAGATAAAAATAATGACTATTTCATGATTCGCAGCTACTTCTAGCATAATTTAGTTTTAAGAAGATGAAGGATGTACAATAAGGCCTAAATAACACTTAAACTTATTTTAGCCGCCTCTTACGACATCCACGGAGGAAATGGAGAGGTATTGTTCTATCCCGACGCCACACAGGATAGTGTCCAATAAGAATTACTTAAACTAAGATTTCACAAATCTTCTACTTCTGACCCGCTACTTTAGGCCCTGCGCAGACGACAGACTATCCGCGACGGACTTTTTAGTCTGTGAAAATAGAACCTACGGAATTATATGCAGTAACGCACACGACGCGCAAAAAGTCCGGCGCAAATGCATACAATCCACGCAGACTTTTCGCACAAAAAGTCTGTCGTCTGCGCTGCCCCTTATAATCCTCTCATTTCCGCATCAATGGAAATGCAGTCTTATGCAGTAAAAAAGCTTTTCTTCAAGTTTCAATGGATTTAAGTCCTAGGACAGTTCTTGCAGTAAGTACTGCATTTGCAATATTTCCCTCGAAAACTGTTTTCTTTTGCACCGTACTTACGTAATTTAGTTTGCTGCACCTCCGTAAAATGTCTTGCTGCATTTTAAAAGTTCTTCTTTGCGTTCGCAGTTATATGAGTTTTCTTGGAATGTTTGCATACTTTAAGTTATTAGCTTTAAAAATAGCACTTTTTTATGCAGTTGCCCAAAGAAAATACAAGGTTTTAGTGTCTTATATAAGAATGTAAACTACATTTTCTGCTTTTGTAACTCATGTGCTTGTGCAAGTATAAATTACTAGTGAATTTCCCAATTGGGATAGTTGACTTAAAAATCTATTTAGGCCGTCAGATTGATTTCCAAAAAACATCGTACATGTATTTTTTTTTCTATTTTTCAAACAAGAAAATTAAATGACGAGGATACAGTGCTCTGGAGTTTCGAGTGACGTCACTGCGTGGAACAATTTTTGCTACGACGCGCTATCACAGGCAGAACACACGAAACATGACAGGCAAAAGCACTATTTCGCGATTCGTAGCCACTTCCAGCATAATTTTAGATTTAACAACAGATGGAAGACAGATTGCTCAGCTAGCCTATCGCCTAAAGCATACCTAAACCTGTTTCCTTAGGCCGGCCATATACATTCGGAATTTTTCCGTTCGGAATCCCGAATCGGAAAATCGAACGCAGTCAATCCATACAAAATCTATGGA
>BHDV01070121.1:160958-178814 GCA_005406045.1 Adoxophyes honmai | reverse complement strand
TAACGCGGCCGAAACGTCGAGAGGTAATTAAAAAATACCGTGATTAAGTCCCGCGTAAACATAAATATGATATATATACGTTGTAAAACCAGATTACTTTTGAGATGCTGTTGTTTTTGGAACTAATTGCTTTAGAAGGGTACTTCGTAGATTTGAATAACAGCGCTTTGTCTCATAAAATAACCTCACAAAACAAAGCTCTTAACAAGTTAGCCTAAATCCAGGCATTCCTAAACTGATTTACATCACCATCGGCTATCTTCTGCCAACTAAATATTCGCGACTAGATCATGAATCTTACAATATTGACGCAATATCTCTCAAACTACGAACTTGCCGAAGTTCATTACTCAAACTACCCAAGACGGGCTAAACAAATATTTGGCATACACATAGGCCAATGAACACCAAATTCCCAATACAAACCCTTTTGAGTTAGATCCCCTATTGACGCAGACTGTTGTGTAAGTTGCTCGACAAATATTTGTCAAAGAACCGAATCACCTCACCTGTTTCTGCCAGGGATGGCGGATGCACATTTTTTGATATTTTCGGATGCGGATGAGGAAATCGCACGGTCAACGTCTCTGTGATTGTAGATGTACAGTCACCAGCACCAATATCTGATACAATAAGGCTGCAAAAACATCTGATACGACTCTATTACTAGGGGCAGGAGGACGTATCAGATAACTCGGATATTGTTGCACGCTCCGCCGTGGCAGATATTAATGCTGGTGACTGTACCATCCTATATCGTATATCGCGGCATTCGTAGCGTCACTGCTATACAAATAAAAGCTGCGTATTAACAAGCGCATGCACACATAGAACCGCGTGCACAACTGAGTTGAACTATCTATTAATGCCTGACCTACCATAGAACTTATGTGCAGTGAACGTCATACTGAAATTACACTAATCCACAAATAAAACCTTTATTGCCTTTAGTGGGTCAGGAATCAATGGCTTTTATCACTAGATTATTAATTAAAGGGTTATACATTAATCCCACACCATTAAAAAGTAAAATCACTAGAAATTGTAATAAAATAAATAAATCACTAAATTTGACAGCTTGCCGTCGAGCTTGTCGACGAGTTTAGTTAGTAACACCACAACACGCACCGTCGCAAAATCGTCCTTGTGTATATGAAAAAAAAAATCAGAATTAACTCCGCATTTTTTTGCGGATGCGGATACAGAAGTTGTACTTAATGCGGAAGTTCCGCATTTACGGATGTCTGGAACATCCCTAGTCTCTACCTTTGTCCCATTCATAATGAACCTTAATATTGCGAAGCCTGAGTTGTTTCTTCCGAGTACTGTTGAGGTCTAAGTATTGATATTTTGAGAATGCTCATTATTTTTGAGGCCTTTCTCCTGAAGTGATATTTATTTAGGATGGTCCCAATGTCTTTCTCTAAGTTGGCGTTTGCTTTTGGAAATTTATGAGTTTTGAGTGAAGTTGTCCGACGGCTAATTAAAAATGTGATTTAAAAAAAAAAAAATTGATTTCTGATTGAGATAATGTCGGTAATCGACTCAGACAGATTTAAATTGAAAATTGACTTTTGAACATCGTACAATCAGTTTGTAGATCATTATAGGAATAAAAATGAATGCGATATGCGACAGACTCAAATCTTCTTCTTTCTTCTTGATGATATTAGCAGTAGTTAAAGTTAATTAACAGAGGTCCAAGTTTGCATTTCTACTTAATCATTTCCCATACAAAAATATTAATTAACTGCAGTTTTTCATTGTACAAACAGTTCGTTAGTCGATAGAGTGAATACGAAAAGTAAAAAGTGAGCCTTTACTTAAAAACATAAGATAAGAACTGTTTTCTTTTCTGATTCTATTAAAACTTTAAGGTGACATTTCAACCTCCACCGCATACAGCAGTAGATAATGATGTCGTCGACGACACTACTGGTATCTATGCATTTATACGAAGTATACGCATACGATTTATAGTACGCATACGATGCGTCACTGCGATTCATACCGTCATCGTTTTTAAGGTTCCGTACCCAAAGGGTGAAAACGGGACCCTATTACTGAGACTTCGCTGTCCGTCTGTTCCTCTGTCCATCTGTCCGTCTATCCGTCTGTCACCAGGCTGTATCTCAAGAACCCTAAGAGCTAGGCAATTTAAATTTTCAGAGATGATGTATTTCTGTTGCCGCTATAAAATCAAGATAGTAATAATATTAATGAAGAAAGGCTCCCATAAAAAAAACGTGTGATTTTTTGTTCGTTTTTAATCGTCACCATTCTGCGAGTTGTATCTCAAGAACCGTGATACGTATCTAGGAATTTGCAATTTTCACAGATTATTGTGTTTGTATTGTCACTACAACATGAAATTCTAAAAACAAAGTAATAAAAATAAAATTTAAGGGGGTTTCTGTACAAAAACGTGTTCTTAGCTGTACCTATTTGGTACGGAAACCTTCATCCAACTTGCACGTGGCTGGTTTTTTTTTATTTAGACATTGGTGTGGTCGTAACTTTAACCGTTGCAGCATGACGCGACATGTCGTCGAGTAATGCTGCTTGCGGTCCACAGTGAAAAGTCGCCTATATTATTATTTTCCATTAGCGAGGGATCGTTCGTGCGTTTCCGTCTGTCGCCACCAGACATTGTAATAAGTTCTGAGATACCCTGCTACAATAAAGAGGCTTTGCTAACTCTTGTTTCTTATGAGGATAAAGTTTTTTTAATTTAACTGGGTAGTACTCGTATCGTTTCTGTTTGAGCAAGATCCACTTTGGAATTGAATGTCATCTCTCATTTGCGTTATATCTTTTACGAAATGTATACTTCTTGTACACTAAGTCAGAGAACACAAAATGTAACATTGTTAAAGCCATGTCAATGTATGTATTACTAGCTTTCCGCCCGCGGCTTCGCCCGCGTGGAACTCGGTTATATTGCGGTATAAAGCACAACTATAAGAAAACTTCTCGTTTCAAACGACACACAGCACCATCGATCTATCATCTATCGATCGGTTATCGATTGATATCGATCTATCATCGATCGATATCGATCTATCAAGCAAACTATATTTTTGTTTTCCCTCGGGAACATCAATTTTTTCCGGTATAAAAAGTAGCCTATGTCACTCTCCGTGCCCTAAACTATCTCTACCTAAAAAATCACGTCAATCCATCGCTCCGTTTAGCCGTGAAAGACGGACAAACAAACAAACAAACAAACACACCTTCACATTTATATATTGGTACGGATGTAATTTGTCTTCTGTTTTTCAAATTGGGTAGTCAGAGCACTTGAAACGTTACCTTGTCCAAACCATAACTATTTCGCGTTTTATAGCTACTTGTAGATTATTTTTCAGGTTTAAAGTAATACTAGCTGTTACCTGCAACTCTGTGTAGACTTGTTTTACAGCAAATCCACGGAACCTATGTATGTTTCTGGTAGCTTCCTACATAACAAACGTCATTAAAATGGGTCCCGCCGTTTGGTCGTGAAGAGGTGACAAACAGCTCACAAACTTTCGCATTTATGATATTAGTTGAAAGTGAAAAAACTAGCGACAGATTGTTAGTCCATCGCCAATAAAATCAGTCAACGTATTTCCTTAGTCGCCTCTTACGACAACCACGGAAAAAAAGGAGAGGTCATCCCAAACCCGATGACACGCTTTTATTAAAATCCACGATCGAAATTTAAATGAACAAATCGAAGCTTCTCCAACTTTCAGAAGTATATTGAGCGGTGTACGCACAAGATATATTATTTTCCATCCGTACCGTGCTGATATCTAGTCCCATATGGATGAAGCCAATAAATTACTGTATAACCGCTCTACAGCATTTTGTTCCGAACCGCAGTCGGCACCGAGTCATCCCTGAGGATAAGTTGTTGGGACACACGGCTGCTGTGATTGACGAATAAAAAGGTCCTTTGGTACGTTTCAGTACCTCAAAAAGGTTTTTACTGGGGAGAGTAAGGGCGTTTGTGCACTACCATGAATTTTACGGTCCGGCTTTTTCATTGAGGTCTCGTCTCGCTTGCTCTTCCATTTTCATTGAAAAACCGGACGGCCGGACCGGAAAATTCATGGTAGTGCACAAGCGCCCTAAGAATGACAACGGTAAAAGGATTTTAAAAGGACCGCAGTACCCAGCCTTTAAAGAATGGACATCGCTCTTTGGAAAGCCTTTAGGAATGTTGGCTGTGTTGAAAACATGACGTTATTCTAATTAGTCAGTTAGTTAGATTATGAAAAAAATTGAGATATTTACTTGTTTTTTGGTGTATCAAATAACTAAACCTGTGGAAGCTGTCTGATTTTTCAGCGGCATTACCGGCGCCGGCGCTCGACGCGATGTTGTTAAAGGTGGATCGGAACGGTGGATGGTAGCACACAAAACACTACTTAAACAAAACATAAGTATTTCACGTTTTACGACCACTTCTAGCATGTTCTATAGATTTTGAGTCTGCAGGTACAATAGTGACAGGTTGCTAGCCTGTCGCCTAAAATATACCTTAATCTTCCTTAGTCGCCTCTTACGACATCCAGGGAAGAAATGGAGAGGTAACCTTTTTCGTCATTAAAGTAAAATCTAACTAAAATATTTTTTCTTAACTCAAGATGTACACTTTTTTCTTGTTCGCTTACACTTACATACTTTTTGTTCGTCGTAGAGTGTGTCCGTGTGTCCGATAATCCGTACCTGTGGAAGCTGTCTGATTTTTCAGCGGCATTACCGTCGCCGGCGCTCGACGCGATGTTGTTAAAGGTGGATCGAGGGGAAGTTTCGTATTTTTAAAGCCGGAACTGCATTATAGAATATTCTGTGGTGGATTTTGCAGTCCCAAGGCATGGTTTTTTAACCGACTTCAAAAAAGGAGGTATTCAATTCGGCTGTATTTTTTTTATTTTTTTTTATTTTTTATTTTTTATGTATGTTACCTCAGAACTTCTAAACGGGTGGACCGATTTCGATGGTTCTTTTTGTGTTCGATAGCAAATGGCTTCCCATTGGTCCCATTTTAATTTCATCAAAATCTAACTAGTAGTTTTTGAATTATCCTTAAAATAAAAAAAAAATGTATGGGCATTCGGGAATTTTAGTCCGAACTTACATTTGTACATACTTACATACCTACATACAATCACGCCTGTATTCTTAAATGGGGTAGGCAGAGCGCACAAAACGCTACATAGACAAAACTATGTCTATGTCACGCTTCGTGGCCACTTCTAGCTCATTTTTTGTAGGTTTTGAGTTAGCAGGCATGATAGTGACAGGTTGCTAGCCTCATAGCATGTCGCCTAAAATTTACTTAAACCTATGTCCTTAGTCGCCTCTTGCGACATCCATGGAAGAAATGGAGAGTATTTTTATGTGTATTCGCTGATTACTCGAAGACACCTGGACCGATTTGGAAAATTCTTTTTTTGTCTGAAAGGGTATAGTTTCCAGGTAGTCAGATTGTCAGCATATCTTGACCTGATGATGGAATATGAGGGAAATCGAAGGCAACCCTCAAATTTTATAGGCACAGGTAGTGTTTTTAGTACATTTTTCAAAGCTACACCAGTATTTTCGCTTGGCAGTAAAAAAAATGATTGAGCTGATGATGTAAGGTCAACTCCTCAATTTTTAGGAGTTAAAGGATATTTTTTTCAATACTGAATGCACCTCCAGACTGGAAATTATAGTTTCAGTAATTAGCCAAGCCTGCTGCTTCTCAAGTGTTGCATTTCGGCTAATGATCGTTCATCGTGGGGTTTACTTAACAGTTTAGAGAGTTCTAAATCAGATAGAGCTATTCCTTCTGAAGCCTTGAATCTGCTGAGAGCTACGTATACCTACTTGATCTTTAGTAAATATGTACATAAACAGAAGTTTCCTTTCAGGATATAGCTAATTTGAAGTCGGTTTTTTTTTGTTTAAAATTATTTTACTTCTCTAGTTCTTCTGTGGATATCGTAAAAGATAGTAGGGATTGGCTAAGGTAGGCGACAGGCTAGTAATCAGTCACATTGTACCTCCTATCCTTAAGAGGATAGCAGTCGCACCACTTCTCCATACAAACGTAGTCCCCTGTTTTCTCCGTGAATATTACATTAGACCAAAAAATTTTTTTTACATTATATTTGTATCTATTGTGGCTATGCCCCTATGATTTGCAAAAAAATAAATTTTTGCTCTAATGTCATTATTCACGGAGAAAACAGGGGACTACGTTTGTATGGAGAAGTGGTGCGACTCCTATCCTCTTAAATGTTAAAAAAACGATAGAGTGACTATTTCATGGTTGTGGTTTTGTCTGTAGCGTTCTGCGTGATCTGCCTGCCCCGTGGGTGACGTGATGTATGTGTGTATGTTTAAGGCGACGTGACGAGCTAGCAAACTGTCACTATTATACTTCTATTATCTTACTTAAGTTACCAAAAACATATGCAAAAAGTAGCTACTCCGCTTGGGAAGTTTATAATATAATTGACCATCATCTAAAATAAAACTATGTAAAAAGGTTATCAGCAAAAAAATAACATTCCAAATCTTTGATTTCTGTAAAGTAATACGACCTAGTCCTAAATAACATCCAGACTTCCACAAAAACTCCAACAAACACCGCTGCCCACGCCGAACGTAATATTTTCCCCATAAAAAACGTAATGATCATTTCCTCTCCAAAAAACCGAAGGACCTTTATTTGACTGCGAAAACACTTTTTCCCGACATCATTTACGCAACTTTATCTGGCGAGCGGGAGAAACATCATTACACACAATTTTGTTACGGGAAAATACGCAACTATACGCAACTATTTTGCCCAACTTCTCAGGTCAGCATAAATGCATACCAATAATTCAAACTACGCAACGCACGGTGATCAATCACTCAATACCCGTTTGCCAGCTTCTATTTACCGCCCGATTTTTCCACTGACACTCTAACCACCCTCAACATTAGTTTCAATTCGGCATGGCCTTTAATCCACGGATAGCAATTAGAGTTGCAGAAGTTTACAGAACGGGCAATCCGTTTCAATCTTGTGTGAATTGTTTGCGAATATTCGGACCGTGGAAGTTGTTTGTTCAAAATGCTTTCAGTTACTTTCAATGACGAGGCATTAACTTTCCGCGGTTGCGGTCGTAATCAAACTGTCGTGATGTTTGTGGGGTTTTTGTGATATTTGTTTTGTAAATAATGAGATTGGCTATTGACCACTGATAAAAAGGGATATTTACCCCAGATAAGAAAGGAGCAATGTGGTGTCGGGTTTAGAATAGCACTGTAGTATATTGGCACTGGCAACTTTTATAGTGCTCTGCTGTTTTAGAATTGTTTTTGTTTCTGTCTCTTACAATATGGCATCAGCCAAGTAAAATGTAAAGCCCGTCACAGACTACGCATATACGATAATATTTTATCTGCGTATAAATGCCATTTTTCCATATGTCGGTGTCAAAAAATACCTGACGGTAAATCTGCGCAGTGTGTGGTAGCTCATTGAATTGTATAGGGAGCGATATTGACAGATATATGTTCTGTAACAGATATCTTATCGTATCTGCTTAATGTGTGACGGGCTTTATTGAGCGTGTGTTTTCTAAATAAAACCAGATTAATTAATTCTGCGTTTAATTTGAGATGTAACAATTGGCGACGAGGTAATGTGAACCTGAAGTGCAAAATATATCGAATAACACGAGAAAATACAATCAAGTGGTCGCGAAATTGTGCGAAAATAGTCATCAACGGGACGTCTAACTAGCCACCTTCGTACATTTTCTTTATAATTTTGACAAGTAACCTAAACAAATCAGATGTCAGATGCCGAAAATTATTATAGTGAATTCTCAGGCGAAAGTGATTCGGATAGCATTAAAAGTGCCGTAGACCTAACAAGCGGGAAAACATCTTGGATTTATAGATTATCTAAAAAAGAACTACAGGACAAGCACCTCTCTATTTCTGTGAGGATGTCGTAGAAGGCGACTGAGGAAATAGGTTTAGTTATATTTTAGGGGACAGTCTAGCAATCTGACACATTTGTACCTGCCAACTCGAAACATAAAAAAACATGTTAGAACTACGAGAAGCGTGAAATAGTCATGGTTATGTCTATGTAGCGTTTTTCGTGTGCTGTGCCTACTCTTGGCCTGAACTCTTTCACCAGCTTCCAATTTCATCACTTCATCTATATTATTACACTCTTTTTCATTTAAACCTTAATTTGGCGGTGTATGGTGTGCCATACATACCACGAGACTATCTTTTTCTATTTTTTTTACAATTATTTTTTGTAGGATGTCAACGGGGCAATGAGGCTTGAACGCAGGTTTTGTTCTAAATGCTGCCAAATTAAGGGTTAATATTAGTTTTTTGAAGTCCCCACATTTCTAAATTAATTTTGCTAAGTTTACAGAAACTTCATTGGAGATTGCTTTTTTTTACCGAAGATTTTTATTTTGCTTTTTGCCCGTGTGGTGTCGGGTTTAGAGTAATACCTTATCGTTTCTCAAATGAATGTCGTAAGAGGGGACTAATGGAATAGGTTATACTTCTTTCATCAATGTTTTAACCTAAAATCATGCTAAAGGTGGCTAGGAAACGTGCGACAGTAACGCTTTACGGTACTACCCGTACGAATTAACTGTGCACCTCGCGCTGTGACGCGCAGTAATAGAAACAGGAGATTAAACGTATTTAGACGATGGAAATGAGAAAACGCGCAACGGTAACAAAGATGCTAATGCTACTAAGCGCTTACGGCGAAAGCGGGGCACCGCGCGGGGCAGCAGGAGAGGGGTCGCATTCCAGCGGAGTGCACAGTTAATTCGTACGGGTAGTACGAATACGTTTCGTATATTCTGCTTACCCCATTTGGGAAACAAGCGTGATGTATTTGTGTGTATGTATGTTTTTTGTTTAAAACTATCGGGACAAAATAATGCAAGGCCGTAGGTACGTAAGTAGGCATTAGGTATTTACGTTTCCCGCCCACACCCAACACTGTATCCATTCATAAGCACAGTGTCCATACGTTTATTTTCCACAACGATACAATAACATACTGCATATACCGTAATACGGGGTAAGTAGGAATAAACGAATATTCGAATCTCCATTAAATTAATCTGTAGAAACCTAAAAATTGGTAAGTAGAAGTAGACAAAATCATTATTATGACTATTGACTGTATGACGCTTTGCAGCCGCTGGCATAGTTTTAGGTTTGCAAAGATAGAAGAGGTAGAATAGTGACAGGTTGCTAGCCTGTCGCCTAAAGCATAATCTAAACCTATCTCCTCGGTTGCCTCTTACAACATCCACGAATGAAATCGAGAGCTGTTCATATCCTGACACCACACTGCAATTGATAATGATACGTACGCACGTACGTAGCTATAACAAGTCTATTTAAAATCAGCTTTCCCTGTTTACCCCTACTTACCCATTTTACGTTGTATGGGTCACCCGTTCTTTATGACAAACGGTAACCGGATTTTTGGGCATGAATTTACCGGTATTTATCGGTTTGCGCGTCCGTTTGGGGCAAGTGGACGTAAACAGTGAAATATTGCAAAATGTTACCCACTGTGTTTAGCTGCCGCTTTGAAATGAATAGAAATACGCTGGTGTATGCAATGGTTCAATTCCAGACTTGTCTTGTTTGTTTAATGTTTTGAAACTGCCGTCATTCTCATTTATATTTATCAATTATCGGGACTTCGTGAACTCCCATTGTTTTGTAGTTAAAAAATATGTAAAAAAGCAAATGAACGTAAAATTTTAGGAAATTTCTGCAAAAGTTAGGAAATTGTCGCTTATAATGCTAGGTTTACACGGGCTTAGTACTTGTCATTAATGTAGGTGGTTAGGGACTTATATGCGCAGTGACAAGTGGCAAGTAACCGTCTACACAGTGGTGTTAGAGAATAGTATTAGTAACAAAACACTTCAGCAGCTTTGACTAGGTAATCTACTAATCACTAATCAAATTGCACTTGTCATTAAATGTTTACACCACTCGACAAGTGACAAGTATTAGTAGATTTTTACCTGGGGTGGGTGCTTGTGGCTTAGTAAATAGGAACGGCTTCTAATCACTTGCACTTGCAGTTGCACTAATACTACGCACTTATACAACATGTTTACACACCTGTGACAAGTGTAAGTGGCAAGTACTAAGCATTAGCTACTAACCCCGTGTAAAGCCGGCATAACTCCTCAAAATAATTTATAATTACGAAGGTTGCCGATGATGTCCGAGCAAAAATAGATACAGCGTAGTCACCAATATCAAGCATAGTAAGGCTGCAATACGACCTAAGTATGTATAATTATTAGATTTATTAATAGGAGCAGTTAGAACGCGTCAGATATTTTACACGATCTGCCTAGGCACATAATAAAATTCATACTGGTGACTACATCAAGTCATCCCCAAAGCCCCAAAATCTATAAAAAAAATTCGAGCTCATTTTAAAGGTATCCATTCAATGGCTCCAATTTTAATCCTGATTTAATTTGCCGACTACAGTCGCGTCCATAAAATATGTTCAAACAGAATACGTGATTACGCTGTCCACTTTACAAATACAACAATCCACTTAATGTTGCAAAGGGTTAACATACGCTTTGTGAAAAAGGAAAGCGAAATGATGAATGAGAAACGGCAGACGGTTTATCTCGAGAGCAGGGATATAGAAAACTGGGGCTTAACTGGATGGTACAAGGTTAAAATTTGTGTAGCACGCTGTCGCCATCTATCGTCAAATAGCGGGACTTCTACCACAAACGTCATTTACATAATCAACTGTCAATAAATGGTAATCTAACGTGGCACTAAAGAAGTTTCGAAGATTGGTTTCATAGATTCAACTTCCAACTTTCTCTCTGTGGAGTTCGGTCCCCAGGCATCACTTCTGCTTGGAGAGAGATCTCTCTATTAGAGTCTCCCCACATTCGCATACACCTCTGTTATAAAAAATGTAGACGAAATGTATAATATCGGGTTTAAAATAAGGAACCTCCATTTTTACGGGAGTGTCCTAAGAGGGAACTAAAGAAAATAGGATGTGTTAATGTATTTAGGCCGCAGGCTAGCAACCTGTCACAATTATTATACCACTTTTATCAACATAGAACCTAAAAATATGCTAAATATGGCGCAGTTGGTAGGATAAAATGAAAATAGGCTCAAATATGAAACGATTCAAGAACTTTGCTGCCGCACCAGTGGCATGTGGTTATGTTGGACAGCGTCCTCCATTCGACGCACGAGGCGCCTCGCGCGCGGTATAAACTACCTATCAATCAATTCTGACGTTTCTAATTAGACAGTGACAGGTATAGCCAATGTCACGCGCAACTCATAGCACCAACTTGCCGTGCTAAGCGGAATTATTTGAAACGCTCCCACGCCACGCTCAGTCGCTTCCAGCACCTCTATATCCAGCAAAGCCATGTTATGTTATTCCCTTTTGCGTGTACAAATCCAGTGGACATATTCAATTTCACGGTTTGCCAGAAACTCGGTATAAACAGCGATTTGCTTCCGCTCGGGACGTATCGGTTCGCGTTTATGATTATCCGAGTGAATTGAGTTTTGATGTTTTCATAATGTCGCGAATGTTTTTGTTGTGGCGTAATAATAATAAGCCAACGAAAAACATTTCGGTTGCACCATTAACCGACTCCCCCGTGTCGTGTCGGGTCTAGAATAACACTTCTCCATTTCTTCCATGAATGTCGTAAGAGGCGACTAAGGACATAGGTTAAGGTACATTTTAGGCGACAGGCTAGCAATCTGTCACTATTGTACCTGCCATCTCAAAACCTAAAAATGCTAGAAAAGCGTTTTGTGTGCTCTGCCTAACCCGTTTGGGAATACAGGCGTGACTGTATGTATGTATTGTTCGTAACTGACCTACATGGTGTTTATCGAAATTGAAATAGATCGGACACACCATTGAAAACTTCCCTCCTATGGAGACTATTCTGGCTGGGATACTAAAATATATGGGATACTACCAGGTCACAGAGTATTGTCACCTTACTTTAACTTGGTAACCGAGTAGAGGATTAATTTTATCATGTAGGATTTGAAATTAATACAGGCAATGTAGACAAGTCACGTTTACGTACAATGTACATGTACATTATGTACAATAGAACAGTCACAAAATTCATAAATTTTGGTCAAACCCGGCAAAAGTTAATTTTACTCATATTTATGTGATTTTGCCTCATCTAGGTGAACGCAAAATCGTACTACTTACTCTGACCTCTATAAAGACGTATGTTGAATTTCTATGGTAACCAAAATTGAAACGAAATGACTCTGTCAACTAAGTTCTATTTTGATTGAAGGAAATGTGCAGTTGCGACAGAAGGACACCAATAAACTAGCTGTGATATTTTCCACTGCAGTGAGTTCGCCGGGTGAATTTTGCGGTAAGCAAAGCTTATCACAATTAAAGTTGGACTTGAAGCTTTTATTTACCCCACAAAAAAGAGGGGTCGTCATGAGCTTCATTACTATACATTTGCGTTTGTACTGAAGCTCTCTTAAACAAACTAAATAGGTTAGACGCGGTTTTCGGTTCATGATTGCAGTCAAGTGAGCAACATCGGATGAGAACTTTGAGAAATACAGGGTATCCCAAAAAAATGGGTCGAGCGAAAATCCAGAGATAGACCACCTGTAGGTATCCGAATCACCCCCATGTATGTATGTTACGCGATTTTTTATAATTTACGACTTACTTTAAAAATATTTTTTGTATTTTGTGATCTGTGACCGATTTGATTTTGATTTTGTGTCTGGTTGAACTATGCTGTGGCATACTTTATGCCAAAGTTTATAATTTATTGTGAATTTTAATGTTTTATGTCAAATCGAATTATTTAATATGAATTTTATAATTTTTACTATTTATTTTATCTTCAATCAATTGTTATTTATTTGAATTGTAATTTAATCAAATTATATCAAATGAAATTATTTATTTTGTATAATATAAAGTTTTAATTTTTTACAATTAACTTATTTTATACAATTGTTTTATAATCAAATCATAATTTATAATTGTAATCAATTTAGTCATGAATTCAATTGTGATAATAAAATATTTATAATAGTAAATAAATACATAATGTTAAAGCAAATAACAATACTAACTTAAAAATAATAATTAAATAATAACATTAACTAATTTATAAAATAGCATGATGCATCCGCTTATGTTAGGTCATAAATGTTCTTTTGCATTATTTTGATTCCTATAAAGAAATTTGTACGTTGTAACGGACAGACAAACTCACGGTTTTTATTAGTAGTTAAGCAGAGCGCTTGACGACCGCCTACGTCATGGAAAAAACCGCGCCGGCCGCCTGCGCTCGCGCAAAAGTGAAAGGAAGGCGATGCGCCGGCCGGCCGGGCAGACAGAGTCAGTCCGTTTACAACTCCGACGCGAAGCGCATGATCCTTTTTCCTTCCGCTGCTTGCTTACGCTCGTTGCATTCGCTAAAACGCTGTGATTTAATTTAATTTCTATATCTTCCTACTTTTCTCCTTCTGTATCTTTACGCTTATCTACGCTTGTGGACTTTACTGGTGCCCGTGTTGTGTGTGCTTGGCAATAAACTGCTGAATAGTGCTTGCGATTTTTTATTCATCCAAGACCCGCGCTATAGCGCACTGCGGAGCACTAGGTAAGGACCACCTATCCATTTCTACACTGGTGACCCCGTATAAGGAACACTGGAAGAATGCCTAATCCAGCGGTCGGTGAAAAACCGTTACAAGATGGCGCAGAAGCCGAGCGGATAACGGCCGAGTCATTCCGGGTCGGGGTGAAAGTACCGCCGTTTTACCCGGAGAAACCGGCATTATGGTTTGCCCAGTTGGAGGGACAGTTTTTACTGTCGAAAATCACCACGGACGAAACAAAATTTTATTACGCGATGGCACAGCTCGATCCTCAGTACGCAGAAGAAGTGGAGGACATTATTACATCACCCCCGGCCCATGGAAAGTACGAGAAGCTGAAGACGGAGCTGACTAATCGCCTGTCCGCGTCACGAGAGAAGAGGGTACGGCAGGTTCTTACAGGCGAAGAGCTTGGTGATAAAAAGCCGTCACAATTTCTTCGTCATCTGCAGAATTTGGCCGGTCCAGGACTACCTGAGGACTTTCTGCGTTCCATCTGGTCGAGCAGGTTGCCACAAAGAACGCAGGATATTATCGCCTCGCAATTGAGATCGTCGCTAGCGGACTTGGCAGACTTAGCTGACCGCCTTCATGACGTCGTCATGATAGCTCCCCAAGTAGCGGCAGCAGCAGCCACATACCCGCCCCCCACCACAACGGACCCCCTGGCATTCCAGATTGCAGAGCTGACTAGGCGCATGACATCCATGGACGCCAAGATAGACAGAATGTCACGACCAAAAACCCGTGGAACGGGTGCCCAACGTCAGCGGTCAGCGTCGAAGAGGTCCAACTCCAACTACAGGAAGTTCCCTACCTGTTGGTACCATCACAAGTTCGGAGAGCTCGCCCGGAAGTGCATCAAGCCTTGTGATTACCAGGCGGGAAACGCGCCGGGCAGTCGGTAATGGCGACGGGCGACTGCCTGAACACAGGTCGCTTGTTCGTCGTGGACTCAAGGTCGAAGGTACAGTTCCTTATTGATACTGGTAGTGATCTGTGCGTTTATCCTCGTGCCAAGTTAAAAACCCACAAAAATCCGACGAACTATAGTTTGTGCGCGGCTAATGGTTCAATAATAAACACGTACGGGTACGTGCATTTAGTTTTAAATATAGGTTTGCGCCGCGACTATACCTGGCGATTTGTAGTTGCGGATGTTACAAGGGCCATAATTGGTGTAGATTTTTTATCCCATTTTAATTTGGTTGTCGATTGCAGGAATCAACGCCTCATCGACAATAATACTACGCTCGCTGCCGCGGGTTTGCCTGCGCGTCCGTCTGAGGTCATTTCCTCGATCAAGGTTGTAACTGGTGAGTCGGTTTACCACACAATACTACAGGAATACCCCGACATTACTCGCCCGCCGGGCATACACCGCATAATCAAGCATTCAACTGTACATCACATACGCACTACACCTGGTCCTCCTGTGTCGTGTGCCCCACGTAGGCTGGCCCCTGACAAATTAAAAATTGCTAACGACGAATTTTCAAGCATGCTATCCAGTGGCATCGCCAGGCCGTCCGAATCTCCTTGGGCTTCACCGTTACATCTGGCCCCTAAAAAGGATAATGGTTGGAGGCCATGCGGCGATTATAGGATGCTTAATGCGAGGACTGTGCCAGATAAGTATCCTATACGTCACATCCAGGATTTTTCCCACAGCATTGCAGGTTGCCGCATATTTTCGACAATCGACCTAGTCAAGGCATACAATCAAATCCCCGTCAACATTGAAGACGTCCCGAAGACTGCCATTACTACGCCGTTCGGTCTTTACGAATTTCCGTTCATGACGTTCGGGCTTCGTAATGCCGGACAGACGTTCCAGCGCTTCGTGGATGAAATGTTGCGGGGACTAGATTTTTGCTACAGCTACTTAGATGACTTCTTAGTCTTTTCGAAGGACGAAGAGACCCACAAATCTCATCTTCGGCAGGTATTTGCTAGGCTCCAGAAGTACGGCATGGTAATTAACACCGCAAAATGCGTCTTCGGCGCCCCAGAAGTCACATTTTTAGGTTATAGTGTTTCTGCAGAAGGTACAAAGCCGTTGCCTGCCAAAGTTCAGGCTATCAACGAATTTCCCCCACCAAAAACAGTGAGGGAACTTAGGCGTTTCCTGGGTATGCTGAATTTTTACCGCAGATTCACACCAGCAGCTGCTCAGCACCAAGCTCCCTTGAATGCCCTGCTGGTTGGTTCGGTGAAAGGTTCACACCCGGTTCATTTTACATCCTTAGAGTTGGACGCCTTCGAACGTTGTAAGCAGGAGTTGTCACAAGCTGCTTTGTTAGCTCATCCAGATGTAAACGCTCAGCTATGCATCGTAACAGATGCGTCTGACGTAGCTATGGGTGCCGTGTTGCAGCAGTTGGATGAGGCCAAGGGCTGGGAACCACTGGCTTTCTTTTCGCGCAAGCTGAGTCCCGCTCAACAGAAATACTCCCCCTACGACCGGGAACTGTTGGCGATCTACGAGGCCATCAAGTATTTTAGGCACATGGTAGAAGCCCGCGACTTCACAATCTATACCGACCATAAGCCATTATGCTTTGCCTTTCATTCGCGAAAAGAGAACTGTTCACCCAGACAGTTCCGTCACCTCGACTTCATCTCGCAGTTCAGCACGGATATCAGACACATTTCTGGTAAGAACAACGTGGTAGCTGACACTCTCTCCAGGATCGAGGAGATTACACAGCCAGTAGACGTGAGTAAGCTAGCTTCAGCACAGGCCACCGACCCCGAGCTGAGACAGCTACTCAACGGCGATAACTCACTGTGCTTAAAAAAAATCAAGATCCCAGAGTCTAGCACCGAGCTGTACTGCGACGTGAGGGACGACCCTGCTACTACAAGGCCATACGTTCCACAGCAGCTAAGGCGACAGGCCTTCGAGAGTCTCCACTCGTTTAGCCACCCAGGCGCAAACGCATCAGCGAGGCTCGTAGCTGAAAGGTACGTCTGGCCAGGGGTAAAAAAGGACTGTCGAGAGTGGACCAGGAACTGCTTGGCTTGCCAGCGTTCGAAGGTCACTCGACATGTCTCGACACCCCTATCTTCATTTAAAATACCCAAGGCCAAGTTCTTAAACATCCACATAGACTTGGTCGGACCCCTTCCTCTTTGCAAAGGCTTTAGATATTGCCTCACCGCCATTGATCGTTTCTCGCGATGGCCTGAGGCTATCCCATTGCCCGACATTACTGCGGAAACGGTCGCGCAGGCTTTGTTGCTCGGGTGGATTGCTCGATTCGGTTGCCCAGTCGATATCGTAACAGACAGAGGACGGCAGTTTGAATCCGCTCTGTTTAAGCGACTGTCTCAGTTGGCTGGTTTTGTACATAAGACTACCACCGCCTACCACCCTGCTTGCAACGGCATGGTGGAAAGGTTTCATCGCCAACTAAAGGCTGCCATAACCTGTCACGCTGACAGTACATGGGTCGAGTCTCTTCCACTCGTATTGCTAGGAGTAAGGAGTGCATTTAAAGAGGATTTAAAAACCTCATCTGCGGAGATAGTGTACGGGCAACCCTTGAGGATGCCTGGTGACTTCTTCAGTTCAGATATGAACGCCATTCCCGATATGACGGATTACTTGTCTAGGCTCCGCTCGTTTTCAAAAAACTTGCAGCCAGTACCAGCCAGCCGTCACGTGAACCATCGACGTACCTTTGTATTTAAGGACTTAGCAACATCGTCTCACGTCTTCCTGAGAGACGACACTTTGTCCATGTCATTGAAACCAGCATACACTGGTCCCTACGAAGTGTTGAAAAGAGGGGCAAAAGTATTTACATTGCTCGTAAATGGTAAACCTGTGACAGTATCTGTAGACCGAGTCAAGCCAGCCTACATACTTCACAACACACAAACCACTCACACAAAACACAAAACGCATAAACAAGACACAACTCACAATAACGTCCCCAAGTCTCCAGCCTTGAACGAGGAAAATGACGTCAGACGTACGCGCTCAGGCCGCGTAGTACAATTTCCTACCTATTATCGCCCTTAGGAAGGTCTCTGGAGGGGGGTGATGTGGCATACTTTATGCCAAAGTTTATAATTTATTGTGAATTTTAATGTTTTATGTCAAATCGAATTATTTAATATGAATTTTAT
>BHDV01070121.1:144864-155141 GCA_005406045.1 Adoxophyes honmai | reverse complement strand
GGAACTCTTCCGTTTATGGTCCGAATCGGACACGGAAGCACGAAGTTTAAAAGTGAGAGGTTGTAAAGCCCAATGTATTGTACAGTGTCAGTCTCAACAATTCATGCCTCTGTGGCCAAACATGTCTTCTCAGTCAAGGTGTCACCCCACCACCACCTCTCATTCCTAAAGACGGAAGCGCACGAGGTTGTCAGACCATAGCAGGGTAATTTCTTGAGACTCCTCATTCCCCTGGCATATCATAACAATTATAATTTTTGACTTACTAGCTTTACGCCCGCGGCTACGCCCGCGTGGATTTCGGTTATATTGCGGTATAAAGCGAACATTCCCTCGGGAACATCATTTTTTTCTGGGATAAAAAGTACCTACCCTATTATTTAATCCGGACTTCTATCTTTACGTCTGGAAAATTTCAAAGCAATCGGTTCAGTAGTTACGGCGTGAAAGCGGAACAAACAAACAAACAAACTCACTTTCCGATTCATAATATTAGTAAGGATTGACAGAAAGTGATGCCTGTTCAAAGAACATTATTGCATATCAAATCAAAATCGTACTTAGTTACAAATAGGTCGATATTTTTTAAAACAAGTAAAACCAGGGGTATGATAATTTTCAAGAATTACCCAGCAACGTGACTTCAATGGTGATCATAGAGATGCATAATATGACAACTAGTTACATTACTGCGCGCGGCACGAAACTGTGCCTTTATTCAAACTACGCGATGTCCCTAAAGAGTAACAGATTCAGCCTAACGATTGAGCCGTACTAAGCGAAAATGCTCGATCATCGCACCCTCTTGCCAAGTTTTTATCTGCGTTTTAATTCCCGGGAACTTTTACTGGCTGTAATGAACTTACAAATCCCGGGATTACGACTCAACTCAACTTGGGGCGCAGTGGGAAGATTATGATGAATCAATCTGTGCATCCCGGGATTTTGCGTGTATCATTTCTTTCTGCGGATTTTAGAGTTACACCTCAGCGTTTTCTGTGTGAATCACGTAAGGAGTAAATGAGGAAACATGTTAAGATGGGTTTTAGGTGACAGGCTAGGACCTGTTACTGTTGTGATATTTTTTATCAAACTTTAAATTTTAAATAGTTAAGAAAATGGTCTATGTAATGCTTTGTGGTACTTTATCTACCCTATTTAAGAATAGCGGCTTGATGTTTATGTATGTACGAGTATCATTGTTGTCACCTTAGATTTTTTTTAAGTTCTAATAAAACGTGTAATAGTTCCGTCTCGAGAAATGACTACAATGGTTTGATATTGATGCTTTAATTAACATAGAATTTTCTGCTATGTCTAGTTTGCACTAGGCTAGTTTTTAGTCGAGTGGCGAGTAAATTAGTAACTAAATGTGTTTGAAAAACGAAACTCGGCTAAATTTTCGTTGTTCAGATGCGTTGGGTTACTAAATGACTCGCAACTCGACTAAAATATTAGTCTAGCCTGAACTAGGCTTAAAGTATCAAGTGGACTTGTACCTCAACAAATAATTATTGTTTTACTGCCGTATTCTGAGCACTGTGTCCCAGCGGAACGCTTCGATTCTGAAGTAGTACAGATAATAATTATGCGAAGTTTGTTTCTATCTCCCTCCAAACGTCTTAGAATTACTGTTCAGACAATAAACTTTTGAAAATCTGTTTTAACTGTATGCATAAATAATAATCGGCTGAAAAATATAATATCATTGTTTCCAAAATGAGATTGGTCTATCGAACCAACTGAGTCCTGACCCACCGCAGAACGTTGTCACAATAAACGTAATAAAGATTTCCTTTGTCAAGCAATGCAATGTCACTATGACGTTCACTGTGAATAGGTTCTATTGTAGGTCAGGAATATTGATGGTACATGAAACGTTACCCAGACAAATCAAGATTATTTTACGCTCCATAATCTCTTATGGCATAGGTACTTAATTTTAGATGACAGTTGTCAGTTTCTTTTGCTCATAAAATTTAACTGTTGGCAACTCCACAAATGAATACAGTTAGTTTTTATTTATTTTACTGGCAACACTGCCACTGAACGCTCTCTTCTACGACATGTCTAAATGTGTAAACTGTGTTTTGTGCAAATAAGATTATTCCAATTCTTGCTATGTTTTTGAATCAGTGCATTGCAACCGTGACCTAGCTCTCAAAACAACCTATACCTCAGTCAAGGGTTTGCCTAAAAAAGTGTTGCCAGCTATAAATCAAAGTGCAGGAAGCAACTTGTTATCCATTGACGTGTTCGATATCCGCTACGCTGCCGGCACATTCTTCCTGTCATCTGATGAGGTATACAACGCGATGGGGTTATATTATTAACACTCCCGCTGCCCTGAGAATATTATTTTCGGCTGGCAATACAGGAAGACTGTAGGCGTTCTTAAAGGTCCGCTTCAAAAACTTTTTTTGACCGTCATATTCAATACATACATACATATTCTCACGCCCATATTCCCATGAGGGGTAGGCAGAGCACATGAATTCAAAAATCCAGTGCCACGTTTAGCAAATTCAGGGTAACCAGATAGTTAAACGTGATATTGCGGTGACAGGTTGCTAGCCTATCGCCCACAATACACTAACCCTTTCCCAGAGTCGACTCTTACGACACCCACGGGACGAAAGGGGGAGGTGCTATTCTAACCCGGCACCACACGGGTAATTTTCAAACATTTTTTTTTATGACGTGTGGTGTCTGGTTTAGAATTAGAACAGCACCTCTCCATTTTTAGAGTTCCGTACCTAAAGAGTAAAAACGGGACCCTATTACTGAGACTTCGCTGTCTGTCTGTCTGTCCGTCTGTCACCAGGGTGTACCACACGAACCATGACAGCTATAGAGTTGAAATTTTCACAGATGATGTATTTCTGCCGCCGCTATAACAAAAAATACTAGAATCAAAATAATAATAATAATAATAAAGGGGGGCTCCCATACAAAAACATACAATCCCATACAAAAATTTTTTGCTGTTTCTGGTATGGGACGCTTCGTGCACGAGTCCGACTCGCACTTGGCCGGTTTTTTGTAGATGTCGTAAGCAACTTATGAAATAGATAGAAGGTATATTTTAGGCGACAGGCTGGTAACTTACAACCTAAAAATATGCTAAAGTGTCCACGAATTTGTACGTTTTGTCAACGACGCGTTTTGTGCGATCTGCCCACTCCATTTGGGAGCACAGAAAAAATACAATCTTTGTTTCGTTTATTTTGACAACATTTTACGATGGTTTAGAAACCAATGGGTTCAAATGTATTCTTATTGTCTTTACGCCTTAACTTACGTACCTCATACTCACCTACCTACCCTACAAGTAAATTTTCCCCACAACTTTACCGGTAAATTTGGAACAAAGTCTCTTTTTCCATTCAAAACACAGGGAGCTTAAAAAAACATCACTATTCACTTTACAAAGCGTAAAAACTTTATTTGCTCGCGCCGTAGCTTTTATTTAAGACCCATAAAACTGCTGTAAATACTCACAAACTCGATTTAAAAACGTCAACGTTGAAAATCTGCATAAAACCGATCATTCGATAGAAGACAGTTTCGAACAGTCGTAAAAAATGTTTAAGAGTTGCCACTGCCCTGCGTTCCGCTTTGGAATTAGAGTTTTAAATTGAATAAAATGAATGTTATAACCAGGGGTCGGATTTTTCATCGCATGATCCGAGGCAAGAGAACTATGGAGTCGATATTAAAATTAAACTTTTAATTCATATTCATACTCATACTCACTAATTTTCTTAGTCCCGTAATACTTTGCCCCTTGTGCAGGTTAACAGATTAAAAATGTTAATCGAAAATTAATCTTACTGAATAAAGTTAAAATATGGAAAATTTTGCCATTATTTACTCGTTTTACAATTGTAATTTTGAAAAGGACAATGCACATGCCATACCTTGTCAAGATTTTGAGGCACTCATTCCTGTATCTACAAGCTTTATGGACATTGGAAAATAGATGCACAAAATAAAAGTAATGTTTTATTTTACTTTATTTTTATTTACAATGTAATTTATTTCTACTCCTAACGATTTATTATATTTACAATTTAATTTCATTCTTAATTAAATGAATGAGTATGAGTATGGTTTAAATAATAATTTAATTTTACTATCGACTCCATAGTTTTCTTGCCTGGGATCATGCGATGAAAAATCCGACCCCTGTTGATAAGGAATTCTCTTCTAGTATAGATACATACATGAATTATTGTAGGTAGAGCACACTAGACGCTACTACGAAAACCATGAGCTTTTCCACGTTTCGTAGTCTTCAAGCATAATTTTTGGTTTTACAATAGTTCATTTCATGTTACATTAGTTCCTTGGGACGTTAGTAACGGAAATCATATTTTGCAAATCGCGGACGTTTTGGAAACAAGTCAGGTCGAGAGTAACCGAAGTCAACGAGCACGTATGACGAGATTAATGATTGTGGATGAAGCAAAAGAGGTATGCCAGGATCGTAGCAAGTGGAACAAAGTGGTATCTGCCTACCCCTGTGAGAAAGATGTGTGATGGTATGTATGTTATGTAATTCATAAATTTTTTTCTTCATTTTTAAGGGAAGGAGGCAAGGAACGTCATTTGGCTCAGCCGAAGCTCACTTGTACCCTATATTTTTGATTGTAGGGCTTCCAGTCTCTCTAGTAGCTTTCTTTACATTTTAATTTAAGAGTTACGTAATATTGACAGGTTGCTAGCTTGGCGCCTAAATTATGCATTAACCTGTTTCCTTATTGGCATCTTACGATATTCACGGAAGAAATAGAAAGGTGTTATTCTAAGCCCGACACGACAAGGATTTTTTTAATGGACTTTGTTAACAGTCATTTTTAGACCGTGGGCCCATGTAGTAAAAAATATGGGTCATCTGAACCACCAGGTGACCTATCTAGAACGATATAAGGGCATAAAATAATAAGATTCAGCACTATGCCGTCACTTGTAAGCTGTCCAACTGAGTGCAGTTGAGAATTCAAAAGTACAACCCTCGATTATTTCCTCTTGTCGCATGATTTTTGTACGGGGTTGCGAAATAATGGATTAGAACTGGTATTGAAATAGTATGAAACTGGTGTCGAATAAAATGTTGAGCCACAAAGTCGGATTTTCTTTTTATTTTCCGACTACTCCTAGGGTAAATTTGGTCGGTTGATTTTTTATGATACTAGTTTCATATTATTTCAATACCAGTCCATTATTCCGCAACCCCGTACGAAAATCATGCGACAAGAGGAAATAATCGAGGGTTGTACTTTTGAATTCTCAACTGCACTCAGTTGGACAGCTTACAAGTGACGGCATAGTGCTGAATCTTATTATTTTATGCCCTTATATCGTTCTAGATAGGTCACCTGGTGGTTCAGATGACCCATGTTTTTTCTAAGACGGGCCAGTAGTCTATTTAAGTCACCTTCCTTAGTGTATTGGTAGTCTTGCCTTCCATTGTGAAATTCTGCACTACACCGCTACTTTAGAGTAGACTATAGCTCAATATATAACCTCAATCAAAGGCTATGCGGATCTAAAACGGCCCAAAACGATGAGCAGTAACAAAACAACATCTTTATACACAAAGTTGCTCCACAGTCCCTACGATTCTGCCTAGATAAACTTGCCGATTTTATTTAACGTCTCAAGTCACAGGAGGCTGCGGTTTTAAAGAGTTTGAGAAAATTGTAATGTCTTTTATTGATATCAATAACACGATGTTTAGATTTTTCAAATGTGAATAACACAAATGTCATAATTATAAAACATTACTTATTATGAAGTTTACTAAGTAAGATTGTGTGTATTTTTTTAAATTGTAATAAAAGCGCCCATGAAACTAAATAAAACCAATTGTTTATTAAAATTGAGAAAATACAAATTGACAACTTTTTATACAATAACCCATCTGTCACTGTCTAACTAAAAGACGTCAGAAAATGACAGGTCATCTATATATACCACGCGCGACTCTTCGCGTGTTTGGTGCCGTGGTCAGCCACAAGAAGATGCGATGCGGCACTAACATCGAACATGTAAAAAAAGAAGACTTATGCCAAAAATATTGAATAAGGAATTGCATCGAATTTGAGCAGAGACGATAAAGACTGGCTTGTGGCAAAGCTAGCGTCACTAAGTCAAGACGTAAATCAGTCGTATAAATTTATAGCAAAGCATGTAGCTCGTGTGTGTTTGTGTTAAGGTTTATTTAAAATAAAGTTAACAATTTATTTGTGTTTAAGTATGTGTCTTTGACACTTTCAAATACATCTTCCAAGTTTCTCTTAATGAAAGAAAGAAAGAAACAATTTGTTGTTAATCTAATCTAAAAATACTCCTTAAACAAGAAATAACTTAATGCCATATTTTGTGCAATAACGTAGTTCAATTCTATGCCATATATTATGTATGTTGAAGATATAACATCTGCCTGGAGAGAAATCTCTATTGGCGTCTTTTCTCGAAGTAAACGAGACGAATTAAGAAATTCACATAAAAAAAAACTTTCTTCCGCTTGTGCCTTGCATCCGACCTTCATAAGTAACAACTTTGTACTTCGCCCACGACGGAAATTGAAAGCTGGGCGTTCAAACCTGGTCTATCTTTGAAGTCGCTCCAATGACCGATTGGAATAGTTTGTCGAGGGATTTATATTGTCGTATCTTGTCGGTGTTAATTATTAATAATGTTTAAAAGTTTACAAGTTTTTGTTTAAGTTTAAAGCTAGCAACTTGTCACTGTTATATCTATCTGTTTTCGAACCTAAAATTATGCTAGAAGAGGCTGCGCAGCGTGAAATAGTCATAATCATGGTTTTGTCTGTTTCTCGTTTCGTGTGCTCTGCCTACCCTTTTTGGGAACATAGGCGTGACTGTATGTATGTATGTTTAAAAGTTTGTAGGAGGCAACTAAGGAAAGTTAAGGTATTTTAGGCGACAGGCTAGCAACCTGTCACTATCATACCTGCCAACTTAAACCTAACAAAATATACTAGAAGTGGCCACGAAACGTGATATAGTCATGGTTTTGTCGTTGCATTTCGTGTGATTTACTGTCCCACTTGGGAATACAGGTGTGATGTATGTTCAAGACTTCCCTCATTCCCATTCATGTTTTAGTGTCGGGTTAGAATAACTCCTCTCCATTTCTTCCCTGAATGTCGTAAGAGGCGACTAAGGACATAGGTTAAGGTATATTTTAAGCGACAGGCTAGCAACCTGTCACTACCTATTCTACCTCTGCCATCGGTTTTTAAACCTAAAATTATGGTAGAAGTGGCTGCGAAGCGTGTAATAGCCACGGTTTTCTCTACGTCACGTTTCGTGTGTGCTCTGCTGTTCCACTTGATAATACTAGCGTGATGTATGTATGTATGAGTAGCTTTTGCCCGCGGCTCCGCTCACGTTATATTCGAGATGATTTTTTTACACCCTTGGTTACATTATTGACGATTACCAAGGATCTCTAATTCTTTTCAAAATGAAACGCAGCCTATGTCAATTTGAAAGAATGTAGCATTCTAATAGTTTTTTTTTTAAATCAGCCCAGTACTTTTTGAGACTATTCACTACAAACATACAAAAATACAAACAAACAAATCTTTCCTCTTTATAATATTAGTGTAGATGACATACGTACACACATATAGGACGCCTATTTTCCCAAATAGGGTAGGTAGAGCACACGAACCGCTATATGGACACATTCAATATCATTTCATGTGACGCACCCACATCCAGCACATTTTTTAGATTTTTAGTTTTAAGGTACCTACTATAGTGACAGGTTGCCAGCCTGTCACCCAAAATTATACCTTAACCTATATCCTTAGTCGTCTTTTAGAACATCCACGAAAATGGAGAGGTGTTATTCTTATAGTATGATTACAATCGCAAGATATTATAAAACTGCATTGTATCACTTTTGCTCTGCGTTTCTGTTACAAATCTCCTTAAGCTATTCAGAACCCAAAGTTCCGTAATCATAGTTTAAGCAAGGTAGCGAGAAACTAACGAGCTCTAAGTAGTCCTAGATTACTTCACTTTGAGGTCTGAGGTTGGAGGACAAGTTCTGTTGTGATTGTGACTACACAACGGATCAAGTTAAGTCAGTGGTATGGAGACAATCGCGTTATGTAGATGATTTGATTTGTAGTACTTACTTCTGAATAAGTTTGAATAGGATGCTGTAAGGACTTATCTAAAAATGGAATTAGTGCGAGTTTGCATTGATCGACCTGTGTGGTGACCTGTATCGAGTTAGAATGACACCTCTCCATTTCTTCCGTGGATGTCGTAAAAGGCGACTAAGGAAATCGGCTAGCAACCTGTTACTATTCCCTTTTCGTTAGTTTATCTAAAATTACGCTAGAAGTGGCTACGAAACGCGAAAGTGTCACGATTTTGTCCGTCACATTTTGTGTGCTCTATCTACCCCTTTTAGAGACACAGACGTCATTGTATGCACGTTTAAATTAACTAAAAACCTTGTCCTAATAACAACTTCATGCGATCCACTATGGTTTAAAATTAAAAATCCGTGACTTACCTTTCCACTCGCTTACACGCAACCCAAGCTCTTTAGCAAACAGAAAAATTTAATACCTACTCTATTATCGTTTCCTATCCCCCCACAAGCCAACATACAACGTCTCACCCCGTGATATAGTCCAAAATTGTGCTAACCTCACCTCCGATCCCCGTTGAGAACAATACGTTACTGAAACCTAGCTTCGCTGTGGCTTTAATATTTTCCGCAAAGTCCTTAGGGAATCCGTTTTAAATTTATAACACTAGCAACTCACGTGTGAACGCTTCTGTTTCTCATTCGGATAAATGGCTTTCATTTTACTGTTTACCTTTCTTGGATTTCGTTGTAAACAACGCTTGGTGGGTGAAGAGTTGTTGAAGACCGCCATACTTGCAACATTAGAGGACTACAGATGCGTTCGTAGAATATCTCATGCGCACACCCCGGTCAGTTGTGAAAACTCGGCAAACCTTCAACATCTAAAACCAATTTGTCAAAAATTCTGACAACGACAATCTTATGACGTATTCATCATCATGTAATGTCCACTGCTGAACATAGGCATCCCATTTTGGACTAAACTTCCACGTGTACCGGTTGGAAGCGACTTGCATTTAGCTTCTTCCGACAACCTTTATAAGGTCGTTTATCCATTGGTGGAAGTCCTATGCTGCGTTTACTGGTCTGTGGTCTCCATTCGAGCTCTTTTTAACTCCTTCAGCCATCTGCTCTAATGTCAGTAATTGGACATGAATTGATCTATTAGTTTTCAAGCCGGAACATTGCTGTACAAAAAATCTACTGCACGGTTAGAAAGCAGGATGGTTGTAGTAATTTGAGTTCGCACTAAGCCCATATGCGCATCATTTTTATCGCGCATATTTGTATCTAAATAACAGCGTTGTTTTATTCTTGCTGCTCTCAGAATTATTTGTTTGCAGTTTTATGAGATGAATCAACGGCGAATTTCATAATAAAATCAAACGAGTGTTGTTTTAATGCCTAATAAAATAAAGTGGCATACCGACATAATTTTATTTTCACTCATATTTTAGGTACCTACTTCTAAAAATATTTAAAGAACACAACGATACTCAACATAATGACACACCGTGTAAAGAACTACTAAAATGGCAACAACGATGTAACCACAGATACAGGCAAATATAGATTTTTTTTTGCTATTCGCGATATGCTAGTCGCGAGTCGCAGGTAAGTGCTTGTGAGTACGAGTGACTTTACAACTACCCTCGTTTTAAGTAAAAGAGGGTTTCAGTTCCAGGTGAATCGGTGTATGCATTAAAAAGCGGGATAAAGAAAGCACTTAATCGCTGCAACCGGGAGTACAGTTGGCACCGAGTAACACGCAATTGCTGGATGTAGGCTAGAAGCCGACTGGGATATTGGTGACTTCATCAGGACACGGTTTTAGGTTAGTGACTGAAGAATTGGACTACGGAATAATATTGATTGTTATGATAATTATAGTTACTTAACTATATTTTTTAATATAATACAAGAGTGATTCCTGGAGGAAGCTATTTTTGTCTTATTCCTCTGTCCTTTTTTTATTTTCATATTTAAGTAATAAAAACGTATTGTCATAATAACACATTTCTTTTTAAGCATAAATATGGTTTTGGCATCATTTTTAGGGTTCCGTACCCAAAGGGTAAAAACGGGACCCTATTACTGAGACTTCGCTGTCTGTCCGTCCGTCTGTCTGTCAC
>BHDV01070121.1:86848-137745 GCA_005406045.1 Adoxophyes honmai | reverse complement strand
AATTCAAATTTCACTTCGTGGACCGCGAGAGATCGCAATTTTTGACAAAAAAATAAATAAATAACCAAATTGTAAGTCTGAATATAATCGAAAAGTTTTATCTTAGCAAATTTAAAGATATTTGTTACCAAAAAATACGAAATAGCCAGAAAAACAAAAGTTCATTATCCTAATATGGTTTTCGGTCGATATCTTGATAACGATGAATGTTACGCAAAATGTATTTATGCATAAATTATAGAGCATAAAAAGAGCTACAAAAAACTCCTTGACAGAGTTTTCGTATCTCGTCGGATAGCCGAGTTACTGTCAAAAAACCAATCTTAACCTTTTTTTCAAGATGGCGGAAAACCCACATAGGAAATCTTGGTCGACAATTTCAAGTTAAGCTTTTTTGGGCATTCCCTACGTCATATCAAAAATTCAGCTTTCTCGGTTCATTTGCATTTCAAAATGTATATAATTCCTGTACTATACCTTATTTTTGTACTCCGTGGTCGCGGGCGACGTACGTCACTTAGCTTTTGTACGCTGCTTGGTAATGTAGACTTAAACACAACAGTGACCGTAAGGTTCAGTATCGTTTAAAGACCATAAAATTCTTTCCGATTCCGGCCGTTTGGTGGAAATCATGCATCTGAAGACTCCTAGAAAATATTTCTTGAAAATTTTCATTTACCTACGATCTTGATCTTTTCAAGTCAATGCGCTCTTTGTTATGCCTATTTTTAGCCGCCGTTTCAGGCGGTCCGCTTGTGCATTTGTGATTGTTATTAATCTTTGCCTTGTTATTCCTGTTCGACATTGCGATGCTAAGCGGTTGACAAAATTTCGAGGTACTATAGACATTAAAATCTTGGGAAATCATCTTCCTTCCTTGTTTAACTACATTCAAAATATATATTAATGTCCCTAATATATCCTCAGACGCAGTAATGAAATGGCCTTCATTGTAAAATCGATTTCAATACTATAATTACAATAAAATTTCAATCATCTTAAACTTTTCCATTTCCTTAGTCACCTTTTACGACATCCATGGAAGAAATGGAGAAGTGTTACGAAAGTAACATGAAACTCAGTTGTACGAAAATAAACCGCATATTCGTGCCACAAATAAAATTTATTAAGTACCAATGCAGTTTCAAAGCAATGAAGTTTGAACGCAGGATTTGTGTTTCTGCCACCATTTATCAGGCTAAGAACTGGTGCGGTGAAGAGATTGCTGGAGCCGGGAACATGATGCACAAGGGTTTAAAAGCTAGTCGGTTTGTTTGGCTTTGTTAAAACTTTATGGTTGAGCATCGTTTATGTTATTCTTTGTAGAATTTCTAAAAATAGAATAGGATATTTGCTGCGTGGTGTCGAATTTATGACAACATTTCTCCAATTCGTGGATGTCGTAAGAGGTGACTAAGGAAATAGGTTATGGTATATTTTAAGGAGACAGGCTAGCAACCTGTCACTAACTTAACAACCATAGCTTTTGTGATATTAATAATTATGTAATTTGCAATTTTTGCTTCGTTTTTGAGAGTTCGAGCTGTTTCCGTTCTAATAAAAAAGTCATGGTGTAGGCAGAGCAATCGAACCACTGCATAGTCAAAACCACGACTCTTTCACACTTAACAACATACATACAATCACGCCTGTGTTCCCAAATGGGGTAGGCAGAGCACACGAAACGTGACATAGACAAAACCATGATTATGACTATATTACGATTTGCAGCCACTTCTAGCATTTTTTAGGTTTGCAAAGATGTAAGAGGTAGAATAGTGACAGATTGCTAGCTTAAAGCTTAATTAAACCTATTTCCTTAGTCACACTTAAGAACTCATGGGATAATAAGCTTCATAACTCCAGCAACATAGCAACAAAGTCTCGTAGCAACATGTCGCGACATATCTTCAGTTGCATGTCATCGGCTTCCATCATGCATCTTAATCCCTAACAGAAATCCGTTAGTGCTGCCATCTCGTTTGCAATAACGGCATTTACCAACCCGTCACCTTTGCCCTCCCCGCTACAAAAGAGCCTAAGCGCCAATATCTCGTTTGTAATAACGACGTTTCGGATCCCGCCTCGGGCTACTGAACTCAATTTTTGCTGGACGGTGCACGGAATTCGTAATCCTACAGTATGAATAGAACGTAGTGCAGGGAACCGGAAAGATGGTAGAAAATACGGGTAAATAAGCTATTGAGATCCGGTAGGGACGCAAAGACGAATAAAAATTACCGATATAATCCGGTGCTGGCGTACTTTTGTTCGCTGTACTTGCATCTTCATCTACTTTACGATATTTTTAGAAAACATGTACCCCGTTGTGTTAAGCCTGTCACAGACTACGCATGTATACGATAATATTTTATCTGCGTATAAATGCCATTTTTTCAATAATGTCGGTGTCAAAAGATACCTGACGGTAAATGTGCGCAGTGTGTGGTAGTTCATTGAATTGTATAGGGAGCGATATTGACAGATATATGTTCTGTAACAGATATCTTCCCGTATCTGCTTAATGTGTGACGGGCTTTAGTCTCTAACGTCGACGAGCTGTCAAATTTTCCTTCGAACATGACAGCTAGTTTTGACACAGTATAGTTTTTACTCAGTTACATTAGAAAACAGCACACACACACGCATACGTAGGTATGTCACGTTTGTGTTCTCTGAAGGGATAGGCAGATCACACAAAACGTTATAGGTGCTTAATACTGTGAGTACCTACTTCACATTTCGTAGCCACAGTTTAATCATAGATTAAAGTTGTACGAAAGTGAGAACTCAGGCTGTCGCCTGAATACTTAGTCACATTTAAAGACATAAATAAATATTCTCACGCCTGTATTCCCAAGAGGGGTAGACAGAGCACACGAATTCAAAAATCCAGTGCCACGTTTAGCAATTTCAGGGTAACCAAATTTAAAGACATTCAAGGAAGAATTGAAGAGGTGTTATTTTAAGCTCAGTACCTCATGGGTAAACAACACCTCCTTTTTGTATTAAATTTGTTTTGTATCGAGTCCCATTTGTTGTACATACTCGTATTATATTTTGAAAACAGTATCATGTCCTGGAAAATATTGCGCAGAAAATCAATTGATTTTCTTCACCACCATGATACGTGACTAAGTTTAGAAATTTTGCTTTGGTGCAACTCGGCCTCTTACGAAAATAATTTTCATCTTATTCTGGGTTTTGCTAGTTAGGCATTTAAGTAGGTACCTATACTGATTGTCGACGAGTTACATAAATCGATGCCTCCTGTATTACCAAATGAAATATATATAAATAAAGCACATGAAACGCTTAAGAAATAGGTTAAGATGTATTTTAGATGACAGGCTAGAAACTTGTCGCTATACCTGCCAACTTAAAATCTTAAAAATAAGCGATAAGTGTCCACGAAACCTGAAAGTCATGGTTTTGAGACACCCATTTGAGAGAAAGAGAGAAAGAGCCTCCATTTGGGATTACAGGCGTACCTAATGTAAGTATAATGATAATGATAAATCACCACAAAGTACCGCCACCTTTCTAAACCCAGTACGTTTCTAAAACATCCGCTCCACATCTCTAAATCCATATTTCAAAACTTGTTCCTAAACCACCGAGTTCATCTAAAGCCTTTTCCAGCAAAACGCTCACAAACCGCAATATTTCCAATGGATCATATCATCGGAATTCCTTAGTTGTAATTTGTAATTCTTACCCTTAGGTTACGCCCGGGCCTTGACGAAAATATTTCATCCGCCGGCTAGGTTTGAGTGTGCAACTCAATTTTCTGTATCGAACTAGTATGTGACTGGAATTTGCTGGGGCTTGTGGTGTAAGGCAGGGGCTTGTTACTTTTTTATAAGTCATCCAAATACCCTAATAATTTTAAACAAAAAAAATTGACTTCAAATTAGCAATCTTTTGAAAGTATTCTGTTTACTGAATGTAAAATCTTGACTTCATCAACAAATTACCGAAAACGCCGTACATCTCCATGTAAATTTTAAAGAGTTCCCTCGATTTCTCCAAGATTCCATCATCAGATCCTGGTTTCGTGCCAATGGGACCAATTTCGAGTTATACCCTTTCGATTAAAAAAAATATTTGAAAATCGGTCCACGGGTCGCCGATATATCGAGTAACAGACACACAAAAAAAATTAGGTCGAATTGAGAACCTCCTCCTTTTTTGAAGTCGTTTAAAAATGATAAGCTTTGTAGAGAAAACTATGACTATTTCACATTACGCAGCCACTTTTAGCTTGTTTCCCTATTATAAATGTGTGGTGTGATGTCTGGTTTAGAATTACACCTCTCCATTTCTCCCGTGTGTTGTAAGAGATGACCAAGGAGGTCAATGCCAGCTATCACAATCTAAAATTGTACAAATATTGTGATAACATTTTTATATATACACACTGCCTGTATTTCCAAATAGGGTTGCCAAAATACACGAAACACTGCTACGTGGTGAAAACCATGCCAGTTTCACGTTTTTTAGTAACCTCTAGCATGATTTTTGGTTTTAAGGAAAGAGGTATAATCGTGACAGTTTGCTAGCCTGTTGCCTAAAATATACCTTAACCTATTTTCTTAGTAGCCGTGATAGCCCAGCGGTTCGTACTGTGGCCTCTCAAGCAGAGGGTCGTGGGTTCAAACCCCAGGCTCGCATCTCTGAATTTTTCGGAATTGATGTGCGATATCAAATTTGATATTTATCACGAGCTATTCGGTGAAGGAAAACATCGTGAGGAAACCTACACACAGCGACGAAGTAATTCAACGTTGTTTGTGAAGTTCCCGATCCGCACTGGGCCCGCGTGGGAACTATCGCCCAAACCCTCACATAACGAGAGGAGGCCTGTGCCCTGCAGTGGGACGTATATAGGCTGATGATGATGATGATGATTTTTTTAGTCACTTACGACGTTCACGGAAGAAATAGAGAGGTCTTATTCTAAACCCGACACCGCACGCAATTTTTATAACAAATTTCAGAAATTCATGGCATTACTTTTAGCTACTCAAAAAAATTGTAATGCTACACACGTGGCCAGTGGACAGGCGTAGCGAAACGCAAGGGGCCCGGACAATGATTAAGAAAACCGTTGCAATAAATTGCAATGAAAAATGACGATCGAAATTTGAAAATGTTTTTACCCCTGACATGGGGTGATTTCGGATACGTCAATAATAGCATAGAGTAAGTAATGGGAATACAGGCGTGAGAATATGTATGTATGTATGTAGTAAGTAATAGTATTACGTACATAAGATCCACTCTATAATATGTTTTGCGTAAAAATATTATTATCTACTAGCTGACCCGGCGAACTTTGTTCCGCCTGAGACAATGAATGAGCAGAATTTTGATTTAAAAGTACCAGGATAGCATGAGTTATATACGGTCGCACAAACACGACTTTCTTTTATGTATTAGTATGTCTTTTCCCTGGAGGTTTGAAGCCTATTGAAGCTACCTCCCCACTACATTTCGGCCAAATCTGTTCAGCCGTTCTCGAGTTATGAATAGTATAATTTTATAGGTATACATATATAGAAAAACAAAATGTCAGCATTAACTCAAGAACGGCTAAACCGATTTAGATGATTTCGGATTAGTTTGAATCGTCTAAACCGTAGTAAACAGAATAAGTATTAAAAAAGTCATAAAAACCTTTGATTTGAAATGCTGACATATTGTTTTTAGGGTTCCGTACGCAAGGGGTAAAAACGGGACCCTATTACTGAGACTTTGCTATCTGTCTGTCTATCCGTCTGTCACCAGGTTTTATCTCAAGAACCGTGACAGCTAGAGAGTTGAAATTTTCAATATACTTACCTACGACAGTTTCATGTATGTTTTTAATTTGATTAAATAAACTTATTAATTTTACGTTGTTCCTTTCTTTTAAAATACTATGGCAGAGTTATTATTTTTTAGCTATTATTTCGATTGGCATCATAAAAGTAGGATGTTTATTTTTTGACATTTAAGTGGGTTCGATTCACAGACGAAGCAAGTACTTAATTTTTAGAAAATCTATCAATACGGAATTACTGAATTTTAAAAATAAGACAAAGTCTTCATTGAGCAAAACACCCTATCTACGATATTAAAGGTACTTCCCCTTCATGTCCCATAACTTTGGAACACCCTGTGTAATTTTTAGAAAATCTATCAATGCAGAATTATGTACTAACTTTTAAAAATAAGATAAAGTCTTATTTGAGCCAAATACCCTATCTACGATATATTTAAGGTACTTCCCCTCCATGTCCCACTTTGGAACACCCTGTATAGATGTTGAACGGGATAAAAAGTATCCTATGTCCTTTTCCTGGCTCTAAGCTATCTACCCACCAATTTTCAGCCATATCGGTACAGCCGTTCTTGAGTTATAAATGGTGTAACTAACACAACTTTCTTTTATATATATAGATGTATATTTTTATGTTAGTCTTAGGCAGGGTTTTAGAACGCTAATGCAAAAGTAATAAATCAAAATAAATTACAAAATACAGGGTGATTGGAAGGTAGTACCATTTAAGCCATAGTTGTCTAACAATAAGACAAAGTCTGACTATTTTTTTTACTAATTTTGCAAAAAAAAATCTAATAACACAGATGCTGCAGGCTTTGAACATATTTTGTTAAGTTGCTTACACATTAGGTACATTTTGTCATTTCATTTGCCCACAATTTAGCAGTAAAATGTAAAAGTATTTTCGATAAGAAAACCAATAAATAGTTCGACTTGGTCTAAGACAACCATGGCTTCAAATAGTTCCAAAGTGTCACTTTCTAATCGCCCTGTATACAAACAATGGTATTATTAAATTTATTTTCTGAATCAGTTAACGATGCACGCACTGCTCCGGAATCGCCCTTCATCTACTCCTTGCAACAGCGGCCATTCTGACACGGTCAAAGTCATACTTATTAGGGAGTTGCATTAAGAAAAACATAACAATGGCAACTCCTTGGGGGTTCCATGGGGTTTCTTAGAATGGGCGAGGGGAGAGTTATTTATTGCCACTCACCCCTCCTTGAGGTGAAATCATTCGTGCGATTAATTGAATTAAAGAGGTGTGCTGCGAAGTTTTTTTCGTTTTGTGATCTGCGTTAGAAGGAGCTTTGTTGCTTTAGAAGTCGTCCTATTACTGCAAGTGCCTGTTATCTGTGAAAATTACATTTTTAGATATAGTTTACTTAATGTTTGACCATCTTTTCCTTTTCCTTTAAAAATATTCTTGTTTTTATGTAAAAATTTTATATTAGGTTTGCAAGTTTATATTTATTTTGTTTATACCTGAAAATTAGATTTCGGCATGTAGTAATAAGCAGGACGAAAAAAATATGCTGGAAACAGCCAAAAATCTTGAAATTGTCACGGTTTTGTCTGTGTAGCGTTTCGCGTACTCTGCCTTTGGGAATGCAGGCGTGATGACAATAAAAAATACACGAGGACAATAAAAAAATGGCGGTCAAAACGGTTTTAGGTTAAAACGTCGTCGAAAATTCCGCTCTCGCGTCGTCATTGCGCCAAGGCGGTATCAATGCAGTTGCAAGCGCACGTAGCAGCCCAGACATATTTCACGTCCGCTCCTAATACAAGCTATTATTCCGGGGATATCACTGTTATTAGGGAGCCTAAAACTTGAAATCCACAGCAGCCCACTGTCATATTCTGTCGTCTCTAGACAGTGATGGAGTCTACAGCCTTGGCCAAAAGTATTGAGAATTATTTTTGTTCCATAGCTTGTAAAAAAAAAATTGTAAAAAAGCAAAACTTCCAGAATATTGTGGGCATTCATCGTACAAAAGTATACAAAACTACAGCTCACTTTGTAACCGGAAAGTGGATCAAATTTAACTTGCAAGATTTGACTACAAACATCAGGATAAGATAAACTAAATAAATGCTTGTAAAAATAAATTTACATCCATTGCATCAATCATTTGGGCATGGGCATCTGAACACTTGTCAGAAAAAATTAAGGAACGTTCTGTTACAGTGAGTTTGGTTATCATAATTAGAGAAATAGGAACTCCGACAAAAAGTCAAAAACGACATTAAAAGTAACCGGCAGATTCGTGTTAAATGTAGCCCATTGAATTAGATGATTGAAACGCGACTAATCGTCCTTTTAATGTAAGTTCGTTTGTTAAAGTACAATAATAATTAACTTTATACGATTGGGAAAAAAACCATTACAGACTAATAAACAATTTCCAGACTGTTTTTGTACAATCACAATAAATTCAACGAATTCACTACAAACTGTTCGTTTCGAGTTGTATTTTCACGGTGAAAGAAGATTGTTGTAATACTAGAAAATCTAAATCACATTTAGTTCGAGAGAGCGTATGATTGAGCGAGTAAAGGAGCGCTTACACTGAAGTACTTTATTTATATCATAAGAGCAAGATGGATTACTTTATAGTTAAGAGGAAAATACAGCTAGTTTTCACGTAAAATGTTACCGCCGCAATTGTTCCGAACTACGTCGTCAATAAGGGCGTTTTTAAACTAGACTGTTCCCCGATTGATGTCACCTGGTCTGGCTGTCACAGCTCTTCGGCCGGCCACATACATTCGGAATTTTTCCGTTCGGAATCCCGAATCGGAAAATCGAACGCAGTCAATCCATACAAAATCGGAATTCCGAATGGATTTTTTCCGAATGTGTGTGGCGGTCCATTGGTTTTGTATGGATTGACTGCGTTCGGAAAGTCCGATTCGGGATTCCGAACGGAAAAATTCCGAATGTATGTGGCCGGCCTTCTGTAGCCGATTTCGGCCGACTACCGTGTTTTTTTACACTTTTGCGGTTAGCGCATGTAGTATGCGTTACGCTAGTTAGAGTTCGGTCACTGTAAACCAGGGGTTCCTAACCTTTTTTTCGTTGAGCCCCCCCGGATCACAAATAATATTTTCATGCCCCCCCATATTTTTTTCAGTGTTTACAATAAAACTAGCATTATTTTAACGACATTTGATTTTGTGTACATTGAAATATTGTTTCTATTGAAAACACAAACGTCTCGCGCCCCTCTTGAGATTACTCTACGCCCCCCAAGGGGGGCGTGCCCCCCTGGTTGGGAACTCCTGCTGTAAACTATTATCAATGGTACAGATTAACCGTTGTGGTGCTGAAAAGCTCTCGAATGAAGACCGCCGATTGACAAGCTGACCTAACGTTCACTAACTTATCTTGTAAAATGCGGACAACTCACGTTTTATATCGAGTTTAGCTCGACATGTTACGGGTTCACTAGCCTTCATCTAGGAGCAGCAGCTGCTGCCAAACGCGCACTGCACGCCACCGATCTATTTGCGCGACTAAACTCGATTTTAAACGTGATTCTCACGGTAGTCTAATGTTCAATGTTCACTAACTTGGTAGAAGTAGGAGATTTACGAAGAATTCAGGCCGTTTCCAATCGGAGACACAGTGGAATTCTAATAAGAGACGTCCTATAGCTGAATATCCTATCGTCCTATAGAGAGTGCTGTGAATGGAGCGAGAGAAGTATGCCAGAATAAGGCTGATTTCACAGCTGTCCGGAAGACCCGTACGGGCTTTTGCTACGGCCCGGAGCGGGGGCACAAATGAGGTACTAGAGCATCGTTTCACAGCGTCTCGGATTGGTGCGCACGGGATCCGCTCCGTATCACTGTGAAACAATGATCTAGTTCCTCATTTGTGCTCCAGCTCCGGGCGCCCATAGCAACAGCCCGTACGGAAATCCCGGACAGCTGTGAAATCAGCCTAAGAGCGAAAGGCGCTCTGTTGTCTTTGCCCCGCAGGGTACCGCGTGACGTTTATGTATGATATATGTATCTATGTTATGTTCTATGGCTAAGAAGATGGTAGTTTAAGCGTGGGTGTGATGCCCCCTTTACGTACTGCAGTCTGCGAAGTAACACGAGTCTGCAACGCTTCGGAATTGTCTTGGTAATTGAAACGTCGCCGTATTTCTATTAGTCTCCGATAAGGTTGCGGTCGATGAAGAGGCTAGCGATTTTAGAGAAATAGGTTAAGGTATATTTTAGGCGACATCCTAGCGAACTGACACTATCTCACCTGCCAACGCAAAACCTAAAAAAATATGCTAGAGGTCACCATGAAACGTGAAATAGTCATGATTTTGTCTTTGTTGCGTTCCGTGTGTTCTTCCTATCCCATTTGGGAATACAGGCGCGATGTATAAATGTATGTGTGTATGAAGCGTAATAAAATGCATTAATTATTCGGGTTCATTAAACCCCAAGAGTGATTTTCATAAAGAAACATGAGATTTTTTATTATTATGCATAGTCTGATACATAACATCTACATCCTTGTAATAATTTTAATGTTTATGCAGGTATGAAACAGCTAAAATTACGGGAGTTCGGATTCCACAAACAATTGAACATCGGCGTCACAAGCTCGCACTGCTAGTCGCGCCGAACTCGTTCCAAATTTGAATTAATTTATTTTCATTTTAGAATCGTCATCTGTTTTTTAAACGGTTTTACTTAGCTTACCCGGTTTGTTTTAGTCTTTAATCTTTATTCCTTTCTTCTTTGGTCTTTGTTAGTTCAAATTTAGAAATTGAAATTTTACCCTCTTTCCGTCAACTGATTGATCCGAAATTCGGTATGCGCTTTTAGTTGTGGTGACAATACAACAATGTATATTCATTGTCATTGTAAATTCAAAATGGCCGCCGCTACAAAATGGCGGATGACCTAATTCTTATCAACCCCATCAATATGGGTATCAATTGAAAGGTCTTTGCAAGGAGAATGACAGTGCACTATATAAATAAAAAAAACTAAAAACTCGAAAAAAAAAGTTAAAAAAAAACTTTTAAGTAAAACGGTTTTATATCCATTGATTAGACTAAAATAAAACCGTTTTACTTAAAAGTTTTTTAACTTTTTTTTAAGATGTTCCAAATTTGATTCTATTTCAACACTGAACGCTTCAGTGTAGACGTGCCCTTAACACTAGTGGTGTGTACATAGTTAATTGAAATAGCACCGTCTGTCTTACTGTCTTATTTTTGCAGTTTTAAAATGATTTCCATGTTATTGGAAATTATTACACGGCTACATTAAGTAAGGTAAAAGTACCAATGCTCGACGCCTCAACGCCCAGTAGATGACACCCATCTGTCTCCTGTCTTACTGTGACATAAGGATGCAAGTGCCAGGTATTGGGTCAGTGTCGAGCACAGGGACCTTTACCTTAATTGGGAACGTGCCTACGATTTAAATAGAAGTCTTGACTCAACTTGTTTTCAATTATGTTATAACATACAGACATACATCGCGCTTGTGTTCCCAAATGGGGTAGGCAGAGCACACAAAACGCTACATAGAAAAAATATGACTGTTTTATTGTTCGTAGCCACTTCTAGCATATTTTTTGATTTTAGGCTAAAAGCTAGAGTTCCTTGTAGTTTAACTATGTGTGCATTACCAAGTAAAATAAGTTGGCTACGATAAGACCATTTTAATGACGATTTTTATAAAAGTGGATCCCAAAGATATTAGAAATAACTCAGATAATGCGCGAGATAATATGTTGTAATTTCAAGCGTCTCTTGTTTTACCGAAAAGTTTTTCGTCGAATTTAATTTCTGTGAAAACGTTTCAAACAACAGTTCATGGATTATTATTGTTTGTCGTACACCTAATTATCTATACTAATATAATATAAAGCTGAAGAGTTTGTTTGTTTGTTTGTTTGAACGCGCTAATCTCAGGAACTACTAGTATTTCATAAACAGATCAGTCCAACCGACAAGAGTAAATAAATTAAATGTAATTCGAGTGAGTTTATTTTAATTTCCACTTGAATTGAAATAGCAAAATAAGAAATTTTGCTTGCCTCGCCCAAATTAAATAAAAATACAGTAAAACTAGACATAGAATCCCAAATTTTTTTTTTTCCGAAATCCTTAACAAACAGTTAATATGTAACAACAATGTCATTAAAATATGTTTTTTGTAACCACTACCGATATAATATACAAACTTTTTGAGAAATAGCCTTAAAGACTGTATAAAGGTGGCTTCTTATCGCCTGCGATCGCTAACCCCCACGCGATTGCCCGCATTTATCTTGCTAATGGTCGCTTACAGTGGCCGATAACCTTTATACCAGTATTTCAGTAACTTTCTATTTGTGATCGGCTTTTGTAACAAAATATAACGAGTTTTTGATGTCATTAAAAAAATGCCGTGTGGTGTCAGGATAGAATAACACCTCTCCATTTCTTTCGTGGATGTCGTAAGAGGCGACTAAGGTAACAGGTTTAGGTTTGCTTTAGGCGACAGGCTAGCAACCTGTCACTGTTCTACCCCTTCCATCTTTTTGCAAACCTAAAACTATGCTAGAAGTGGCTTCGAAACGCGAAATAGTCATAATCATGGTTTTGACTATGTCCGGTGGTCGTGTGCTCTGCGTACCCCGATTGGGAATACAGGCATGATTGTATGTAAGTATGTATGTATGTATGTAATCTATTTCTACAGAATTTCAAGGTTTTACAGATAACTTTAAGCGTCTCTCTGGCACCTTTAACTTGATGCTGATTAACTCCTAAGTGTCAAGTAGAACTGTATACGGCGTCATCACTCCGGATAAAACTCTAAAAGATGAAATCAGAGCTAACAAACACTTTTCCTTGAAGCGCCTCGCTTTTTCTGGAAATAACAAGACGGATCGTTTCTCCGGGGACTCCTGTGAAGGCTGAAGAGAAGACATGGTATTAAATTTTATGGAATAACTAGCTGTACCCGCGACTCCGTCCGCGTGGAATAGTGACTGATTTTCCTTGGTTTTTCCACATTTCCCAATGTTTCTTCGCTCCTATTAGTCGCAGCGTGATATTATATTATAGCCTAAAAGCCTTCCTTGATAAATGGTCTATCCAAAATAATATATTTTTTTCAATTCGAACTAGTAGTTCATGAGATTAGCGCGTTCAGACAAACGAACTCTTCAGCTTTATAAAATTAGGATAGATGTTTTTAGAGTTTCATACTTTTAACACGTTCGTTGTGCTTGCATCACATGTGCTGCATTTTGAGATTTTTGAGGTACTAACGACACGTGAGTGCGGCACATACGATACAACTTTGGTACTAAAAGAGCTTATCAAATTTTGATCGTGTGATCTAAATTTCAATTGCTTGTACATAAACGATAAAAGTAGTAGGTAAAAATGCATCTGGAGACTGAGGACTTGCTAAATGTAAAAATTCCAAAGGCCATTTGGTGCTCAAGTATCCTGCGTTCGTACAATAAAAAAAATCGTAACATCTTGAGTTAAAAAAACACTTGCGTGATGTATGTATGTAAGTTTCTATTTGCCTCTCATTTTCCATGTATCAGCCACTTTTCCCATCATGGCGCTACCCCATAAAGTCCTCCAGCCTCTCTGCACTGCCTCTATTGTTTGTCTCCACTCGGCATGTGTCGATATTTGTCAAGTTACTCTGTCTTATTACCCGTAGCGTTGTGTCGGGGACGTATCTGTTCGGATTCCGGGAATTAGTTTTACGGATTTGAGGTTTGATATTCGATTTTGTGACGTCATTGGGTTACTTGTCACTAAAACTTTTATAAGCGTGTAAGGAATGTTGTGTTTTTACATTATTTTTACAATATTTACCTAGCATTTGTTAATGAAATAAAAGTACACATACATCTCGCATGAATCCGTACCAATATATAAATGTGAAAGTGTGTTTGTTTGTTTGTTTGTCCGTCTTTCACGGCTAAACGGAGCGATGGATTGACGTGATTTTTTAGGTAGAGATAGTTTAGGGCATGGAGAGTGACATAGGCTACTTTTGTCTCTTCAAAACCCCCCCATTTCCCTAAAATGAGGGGTGGAAGTTTTCAATGTAGAAAGCTATAAATTGGTATGTGTGCTATCTCTTCTGTGATACCCCGAATTTAACGCGAGCGGAGCCGCGGGCAAAAGCTAGTTATCTAATAAAAAGGGCAGAGCACATGAAATGCTACATATTTAAAACTATAACTGTTGTACGTTTCGTTGCCGCTGTAAAAGGTTGATAGCCTGTCGCCAAAACCATACTTAGACCTATATGTTATAGTTAATCTACATGTTAACCACATGGGTAAGGGTGTTTATACAAAGAACCGGTACCGACCGGTGCAGAGTCAATTTACATAAAGAAATAGGTAAATCTGAAACCTGTCTCTTTATAAGTGAGCGCATAAACATATAAATATTATACATACATGCACCAGTCAGTACAGATTAGTCTGGGCAAGGATTAGTGTACTCTGGACGATGGGCTAGCACTGCGATATCACGTTTAATCATCTGGTTACCCTGAAATTGCTAAACGTGGCATTGGATTTTTGAATTCATGTCATGTGCTCTGCCTACCCCTCTTATACAGGCGTGAGAATATGTATGTATGTACAGATGTAGTGAGAAACTATTTTCCTTCGTAAATGTTCGGAAAAGTTCGTATTTATCGTTTTCTCTCAAACAGCCTCGGTGCCCATTTTAAAGGGAATTCATTCCGTAAAATATATGGTAAATATCCAGTTTTAAATAATAATTGTAATTGTTTTAAGTAATAAAACGATAAATACGAACTTTTCCGAACATTTACGAAGGAAAATAGTTTCTCACTACATCTGTATGTAAAATATTATCGTATCTGCTTAGTCTGTGACACGCTTGAGTCTGTCATCATCATCAGCCTATATACGTCCCACTGCATGGCACAGGCCTCCTCTCAGTATGAGAGGGCTTTGGGCTTTAGTCTGTACCCGCTCTTAAAATGCCGATGCAGCTTCGCCATCCCTCTCTTAAGACACTCGATACTTAGCGGCTAAACAAGCCAAACACGATCCATCACGGGGACCCTCCACTTAACTAATAGATGCTTTAATCAATTTGTGGATTTAGTTAATTACCTGGACGTAGGGGGGTTTTTTGTCGCAATAATTTGGAGCGCAATTTTTAGACGAAGGACTGACATGTTTACTTTTAGACAACCTGTAAGTTTAGCACGGCAACACGCTCTAGTCGCGTAGCGCGCGGGATAGTCTACCCGTCATTTTCTGACGCCTCTAATTAGACAGTGACGCACATAGCATAGACTATCACGCACGTATTTACTCGCGCCTTGCTGTGCTAAGCCGGCTGGGTTCGGTGTGGTGTCGAGTTTAGAATAAAACCTCTCTATTTCTTCCGTGGATGTCATAAGAGGCGACTAAGGAAATTGGTTAAGGTATATTGTAGGCTCCCTGTCACTATTATAACTAGCATAAAACAAAAAATGTTCTAGAAGCAGCTACGAAACGTTCAAGTATTTTCAATTGACATGGTTTGGTCTAAGTAGCGTTTCGTGTGGACTGCCTACCACATTTGTGTATACAGGCGTGATGTATGTATGTCATATTAAGAGGAAACTAGCGCCCCAGCGCCACCTATCGTCGAATAGCCGAACTAAACAATAATTCTACATCGCACCAACAAAGTTTCGCAGATGATAAATACAACTCCCAACTTTCTCTCTGTGGACATCGGTCCCCAGGCATAACATCTGCCTGGAGAGAGATCTCTTTATTAGTCTTTACGACAAGACCTATAATTTTAGTCAAGATGATGACGATATACAGAGTGTTTCTTTTAATAGCAATAGCTAATCGTGTGAGCTGTCGCATCAGAGACTTAATCCGAGCTAGATATTAATTATTTGATGACAGCCTGCAGCGGTTGTTGGTGACAGTTTCTGACGAAGGGATTAATTTGCTGGAGATACTGTTCATATTCATCCTGTATAGTAATCGTAGTTATGTACGTTGACATTGATAATGGACGGAGGTTGGTTACGATCAATATTTGCCGAAAGTTTTTTTTTATACATACATGCATACCGTCACGCCTCTTTCCCACAGGGGTAGGCAGAGACAACTTTGTTCCACTTGCTACGATCCTGACATACCTCTGTTGTTTCATACACATTCATTAGTCTCTTCATAAGACGCTTGTCGGTTTCGGATACTTTTGACCTGACTTTTTCTAAAACGTCCCCGATTTGGTCACGGAATGTCCGTTCGGTCCGTTTTTAATACTAAGTACATAATTATAATATTTTATTCCCGTGTGGTGTCAGGATTAGAATAACACCTCCCCATTTCTCCCGTGGATGTCGTAAGAGGCGACTATGGAAATAGGTTAAGGTATATTTTAGGCGACAGGTTAGCAACCTATCACTTGTAAACTTGCCAACTAAAAACCTTAAAAAATATGCCAGAAGTGGCGACGAAACGTAAAATAGTGACGGTTTTTGTCTATACAACTTTTCCTGTGCTCTATCTACTCCATTTGATAACACAGCCGTGATGTATGTATGTATGAAGTTTAACTAGAGCTACTTAATAGTCGAATTTATCACCAAGTTTCAGCCATATTTTATTTCTTTCATAAGTGAACTGAATATCTAATTTTAGCTACTATAAAATATAATGTTTCACTCTCAGACATTCTAATGAAGAGCTTAGCTGTAGTGACATTTGATAAATCGTGCAGACTGAAATAAAAGAAACGTGATATTTTAGGAGCTCACCGCAGACTTTTTACCTATAAGAATAGGTACACACAGAAACAAGTAGCGCGAATAAAAGTTACGATCATTAAGTGCCAAAAGATTAACAAGGTTGGTGATTTTTTAAATAATAGATACATAATAATCACGCCTGTGTTCCCAAATGGGGTAGGCAGAGTACACGTATTGTGACATAGACAAGACCATGAGTAGGTATTTCACGCATCGCAGACACTTCTGGCATAATTTTAGGTTTAAAGAGGTGTTATCCTAGACTCGACACCATAGGGGCGCTTAAAACATACCGTAACAAATTTTCTGTCGCCCTTACGACGTGCACGGACGAAGAACGTGTAATGCTAAATTTGACATCATTTCTGTATAAATGGATAATAGTTTAATAATTCTCCTTTGACAATCCGTTTCCTATTACGACGACTTAATTGCAAACGTCCTATAACCTCTCAGAATGTCCAATAATCGAATACCTCCATAAAAGTGTAGCATAATACCTCGAAAGATAACCAATAGAGTCCCCACATAAACCCAGGAACACACTAAACAGTGGCCGATTTAATAACAAATATTAATATAGATTTCCCTTCGAACCGTCGAACTTATTCAAAAGGTTGGTTCCTCTGTGCATCCGACACAATACACCCTTTCATGGGCCACAATAGGTGACAGCGAATTATCGCGACCCAAAAATATTACAATGGATTCGGCGACGGCCCTTTCTTTGCGAATACGTGAATAATGTCAGTATTTTATGCCGGTGTAATAGAGAATGTATCAGTTCGTATTTACCTTGGAATAGTTGGTTTTGGGAGGTAATTGAGATGTTTTTGTTTTAGAGTGTTCAGAGTTAAAAAATGGACTCAATAAAGTTTAGGGAGATCAAGATTGGGACTAAAAACTGTGTTACTAAGAAGAAATCAGTTTATGGCCCATTTCGTAAGAAATTGTATTGTTAGTCGAAAAAAAAACATCATATTAAATATTATTTTATTGAAATTGAGAAATAAGGGACAATATGTACCATAATGTCCTTAGTCGCCTCTTACGACGCGACGTCCACTAAAATGGAGAGGCATGTTATTCTAAACCCAACACCACACAGGAAACATACAATGTTTTTAACCAATTTATATGTAAGTTTAAGCTATTAGTACATATACATGAAAGGAAAGATAAATGAACGTTTAATCAGCTCATTCGCTGCTCCCGAGCCAAAGTGAACCCTAGTTATTAAAATAGCTACAGTTCTCAACACTTTAACGCGAAAACTGTTTACTACGAAACTGTGCTCATAATATTTTCAAACTTCATAGCTCCGGAGTCGTGGTGTATATTTTACGATTTCAGCTGAAACTTAAGTGTTTTAAATCCGGACACGCAACTGATATAGTTGAAATATTGGAAACTCTGAGAGGTACTGCCGTCTGAATTTTAAAGAAAATACCGCAGTATCTACGAGTAAAGTTGGTGTGATAATGTATCAAAGGATTTGGCTGGGAGAAACGTGGCTAAAGAAAGACTTGATAAAATAAAAACCGTACCGTGTATGTAACTCGAATATTCGGTAAAGTAATAAAATTATTTTGCATTGTATTGTATAATTAATTGACTAAGATTATGTTGAGTATAAAAATAGTGCAATAACTAGTTCGATTGTAGTGTGGGGTCAAAATAAAACCGTACCTATGTGTCACAAAAGGAGACTAAGGAAAATTAAGTACGTTAGCTATATTTCAGGTGATTTTCCAGGATTTTCCTGGTGATGGTGATAGTAAATGGTGAGAGTGGCTCACTCGTCAGTTGGATTCTGAAGGTGGACAGAGCGGACGACTTTCTGCTTACATATTATTAATCGATCGATCTTTCCATATCAAATTCGTACGAATTCCTCGTCACTGTCACTAATACCTTATTTACAAACTAGAACATTAAACACAATCCGAACTAGTTCAAGAAAATGCAATCCACATCGTTCGTAGAAATTTGATTAAAAAACTCCGATGGAGAAAATGAGCAAAAGTATTACAAGTAAATCAGAGTTGGCTAGTTTTTCCATCAGGCCGCACGCAAGGGGGGGATTAACGGGACTCCATTAGTGGTGAAACAATGCGAGCGTCACGACGCTGCGAATTTGTTACGCGACGCTGTTTTGTTTATTATTTGTTACGCTGCGACGTTGTTTTGTTTATTTATTACACTGCGATGCTGTTTTGTTTTATTTTGCTAGCTGTTGCGCGTGAGTCTGCGTGGAATCTGCTCATCACTGGGGCTTACCATTGGTCTTTAACGTAACCAGAAGTAACCATACATACATATCCTCACGCCTGTATTCCCAAGAGGGGTACGCAGAGCACATGAATTCAAAAAATCAGTGCCACGTTTAGCAATTTCAGGGTAACCAGATGGTTAAACGTGATATTGCAGTGACAGGTTGCTAGCCTATCGCCCACAATACACTAACCCTTCCCAGAGTCGACTCTTACGACATCCACAGGAAGAAAGGGGGAGGTGCTATTCTAACCCGGCACTACACGGGGGACACACGGTTTTTATTAATGTATGTATTACTTACTGAAGGGTTTTATTTACTACTTTACTCATTATATCATCATTACTTACTCAAATCTTAGAAAACTGAAGCTAATTTTGGAACGCAGATTCAGATGTTTTACTCAATCTTTTCAACTTTCATATAACCTTAGTTAAGTAAGGTCAGACTAGAATTGTAGTAAATCTTATATAGGACTGATTAAGATCTTGATTTAATAGAATATTTTCATAAAACAGTGCAAACTCGAACTAAACTTACGAAAAACAAGCGTTTCAGTTGGAAAGTAGGAATAATTGATATCAAAAGTTTTTCATAGAGTAGAACGATTTTCTAAAAAGTTTCGTTTTCCATTTTATCAATCATAATCTATACATATAATAAATCTGTAACAAGGCCGTGTCTGTACATTGAAGATATTTGAGAAAAACTGTTACTAGGGCTATTTATTAGCGTAATAGAACCCAAAACAATAGTTTTTAGAATTATTGTCTGTTTGTCTGTTTGTCTGTTTGTCTGTTTGTCTGTTTGTTTGTGCGCGCTTATCTCTAAAACGGCTTAACGTAGAAGGTTGCGGTTTTCACTGATGTATAGGCAATTTTTCGGATTAACATATAGGGTATATTTTATTTAAATCGGTTCACAAATAAAAAAGTTACGTCCATTTTAAGAATTGATCAATTAGTGCTTGAAAGCATCGTTGTTGGTTTATCGAAAACTTCAGTGTAAGCATTGAAATTTTGTAATTTATAGTCCTTTTAATGATAACATGGAACTTGCAATTTAAAAAAAAAATAGACAACACACAAAAAAAAATCCAACATAAGATGAGCTAGCAATAACAAAGTAAACCGTACAAAATAGGGTTCATTTTAAGTTGGACGTTGCACAGGCGCGGCAAGCACTACACTATAACCATACAACTCAACCCCCTGAACATCTTGGGAAGGTGACGTCCTACTGGAGGGCCGTCAACTACGGATCTATGCGGCCTAACCAGCGGCATCAAGGCCGGGAAGACGCATCCACTGGAAAGTGTTCTCAGCAGCTTCGGGGAAGAAATTCCAGACCAGACCAATCACATCCGCTGAGGATGTGAAAGAAGACGCCAACACACTGGCCGCCAACATCCAGAAGTCGCTTAGTCGAGCTACACTCACTCTTCCGGAAACAGAGAGGAGAAACTCACTCCCAACCCGGATCCAGGATCTCATACAGCGTACCAGCCAACTGAGGTGGCAGTGGCAGCTGACCAGATGCCCTTCCCTAAAGACCTTGGTTGAATAGGCCAAAGAAGAACTGAAGTTGCATGCTACAGAGGCCTGGTAGAGCCACATCGCGTCGGTAGACGGAGACGTCCTCTCCATCGACCGGCTGTAAAAACAGCTGAGCGCAATACCGACGCCAACGAGACCACTGCGAGATCGGGACGGCCAAATGTGGTATAAAGCGGAAGCCGAGGCGGAGATCTTTGCCGAGTCCCTCAACAAGCAGTTGTAGCCGAACCCATCGCATCGGGCGACGCCGAGTACACAACAGCAGTCATCGAACATCTGGAGAGATACTTCACCCCACCCATCGAGTCGAATGACAACCCGGTTATCGTCTCGCCCAGCGAAGTGGAAAGGGAGCTAAAGAGATCCAGCCCAAAGAAAGCACCTGGCGTCGATACGATCCCGAACATGGCCCTGCGACATCAATCGTGATGCACCATCGCGGCGATGACCAGAATCTTAAACGCGCCTGGCGCGAAGTCACGCACACCGGCCATTTCCCGACGGCCTGGAAGCTCGGTCGGGTGATAATGATACCGAAGCTCGGGAAGAATCTACAGAAACCGGAGAGTCCTCGACCGATCGCCCTCCTCAGCACCACCGCCAAGGTGTTCGAAAGGTTAATGCTAAAACATCTGCAACCACACATAGCACCGTGCCCCGAACAGTTCGGCTTCCGTAGAGCGCGCTCCAGAACCCTGCAGCTAACGAGAGTGCTTCACTTCCTGGCCGAGACGAGAAACAGGAAGGAGCAAGCAGCGGCTGTATTGTTGGATATTGAAAAGGCGTTCGACAGGGTATGGCATGAGGGGCTGCTATTCAAACTATCTGCGTTACCAGCTCCAAGAAGAATCGTCCGCGCTCTGGCCTCCTTCCTAAATGACAGAAGACACGTCGTGACGGTGGAAGATGCTACCTCAACGGAGCGCCGCATCCCAGCGGGCGTCCCACAGCGAAACTATCTGTCACCGGCCCTTTATGTTCTCTTCATCGACGAATCTCTGGTGATCGGTGACGTCCAACTGGGAGTTTTCGCCGACGACGCTGCCTACTTCACTTCGTCGATGAACATCATCCACGCGGCGAAAAAGTGACAGAGGACACTGGATGCTCTGCCTGGCTGGCTCTCCCGATGGAGGCTGTCGGTGAACGTGAGCAAAACACAGGCTGTTTCCCTGGGACTGAAGCGGCCGCCGTCGCCGCACCCACTGCACGACCAAGAGGTGCCGTGGACCAACTCGGCGAAAAACCTGGCCATAAGCAGCACGTCGAAGAAGTCCCTACCACTCCACGTATAACATCGTGTACAGAAAAGCTTTAAATTATTTGCTATATCTAATACTCAAAGCAAACTTTTTCCTGAAAAACACCCAAAATATAACCAATGGTTTTGCACGTTCCGTGTTTCACAAAACGTATCGTACCTATACCTATGTGTTTTGCGTTTGTGTATTTTGCTCTGACGCGTTCAAGTTCACTTTTTATTTTGATATTAATTTGGACAAATGAACAGACAGTATATCTGAGAATCAAAGTTATTAATATATTAGCAGCCAGAGTTAAATCGAAGTCCACGCGGACGGAGTCGCGGGCACAGCTAGTTTATTAATAAAACTTTAAACTTACCTACTTTTAGGTAGAAATACTTACGACTGTTTTATAATTTAACAATTGATTAACTTAACCAAATATTGTGCTATTTGCCTATTTATTATTAGTCATGGTTTTTTTTATGTACGTTCCATGTCACGTTTCATAATGCAATGTCACCGTGACGTTTTCTGTAATCAAGTTACGCGGTGGTTCAGCAATCAATTCAAAAATGTTAACTGAAATCGACTCAGTTCTTACCGACTCATCTTTACATTCCCAAGTTCCAATGTCACCCCGAATTTCGCTGCGAACTGGTATCTGGCTCAACCATTACCCCCAATACCCTCCGATAGTCATGAAGCTATAGGCCACAGTGAATCATTGTCTCATACATAAACATGTATGTTAACACGGGTATATCTGACCTTATCGAGTACTTAGCCGAATTAAGTCCGCGGCGGCCGTCCTTTCTTCATCTTACGGCTGATGATCCAGGGCTGGCGAGCTGTGACATATTTTTATTTTTGCTAAAAAATATGTGGCTGTTTTCATATTTTTACAAAATAATATTTAGTCCAGTATGGTGTATTATAATTACTTGTCTTATTGTTATTCTGTACTTATCCAGAATCAACCTCAGAATTCAGAACAATCTCATAAAAGGTTTTATTTGGGTGAAAGCGGCTTTTTTAGACTTTATGTTTTTTGAATTATTTTTAAGTACATTGCCGTAGAGATAGCTCAATAAAATTTGCAGGGCTATAAGTTAATATACTGGGAAAGTTTTTAAAACAGATTTGGAAAAAAAATGTTAAGGATTTTTTTTAAAGTCGTCCTCAATTTTTTTTAGTCTAATATAATCCCACTGCAAAAGCCTCTCCTTTCTTCCGCCACTCTTCTCTATCTTGAGCATGCGCCTGCCCATCGTCCTGAAAGTTATTCAAGTTATTAGTTGATATACTGGGAAAGTTTTGAAAATAGGTATAGAAAAAAAAAACATTTAAGTCGACCGCAAAAATACTCCTATTTCAAAAGATGTTAAGTAACTGTAAAATGTTAAGTAACTTTACGATTCGATGCTTTTTATGGCACTATTGTGTCAGATCGGCCCACAATTGATTTGGTATGTCCAAGGTACTATTCACCAGTTTGAAAAAAAATCAAGCAGGTATCTCAACAATTCATACCTCTGTGGCCAATAATGTCTTTTAAGTCAAGGTGTCACAAATAATACGAAAAAAACTGTACCTCATAAACTAAAAAAAATCCCGGAACATATCTCCGTAATTTTGTTCGACACTATTATTTGGGACATTCTGTATAATGTAATATTATACCATTTGGGAATAAAGACGCGACGCGACGTGTGTTCGTGTCACGTAAACTTAAAAATAAAAGAAGTAAATATTACTTAGTTGGCAGCCCTGACGAACCTAACGGCCCGTTCAATAGAATATAGAAAAGGGAGGGAGCGAAAAAACCAATCTACTTTCTCATTTATACAAACTGCCTTCATTTCGCTTTAGGTATTTAGAAATATTCTAATCCTAACATTTTCAATAGCATTAAGCCAAATTGAAGTGGCTGATTTATGTATTCCTTCTCTCTACCTCCTGATCGTGTTGGGAAGGCTTGTTTAATTTACTTGAAATGTTATAGATAGGTACAGTTTTTGTACAAAATCGAGTACTACTTAGGATATTTTTATAGACGTGTAAAGTTTACTTTTTCCTGCAAAAAGTATGTATATGCGTACAATTTTAGCTTCTTTTAGTACGTTGTATAAAAACGTGTTTCTTGATTTCTTTGAATTTTTACTATAAGAATTGTTATACTGTACTTACATAATTAGGCATTAAATACTCGTGATCATAATCGCCTTTCAGGCTCATTTTACAATCTACACCCGTGTATTAGTGCCTTTTAGAAAGAAAGAAAGAAAGCAAAATGTTTATTCATTTTTAGGTCTCCAAACCATCACCATACAAAGATAACAAACAAAACTTAGAACTTAAAATGCTAACAACAGTAATAATCTTGATGACAGTCACAAGAGAACCGAAAAAAAAATACAATGCAGAAGTTATGTAACCAACGATTACAATTTACAAATAAAAAAAATAAAAAAATTGACACAGTATGATCGAAGAACCATTCATTCTGATTTAGTCTAATCTTCTTATTCTACTACATTCCTTAACCTGTAAAGGTTCAAACCCGATCAAAAATCATTTCATAACCCGCATAAGGTTAAAAGAACATTCCGTGCGCTCCGACCGGCGTTTGAAAAGTGCAACGTTCAAAATGTAGGATTTCATATCCGGAACGGAAATTTAAACTGATTGTGCTAGTGTGCTGGGAAAGTTTGCCAAACTGTTTCAGGGGCCCGTGGTAGAATAATGTTTCACTTTGGGATTGCAGTTGATAATATTTCCTTAGGAAAGTCGCTTTGTAAAATTATCGGACGGATTTTGCGTATGGTGTCTGGTTTAGAATAACATCTCTCTATTTATTCCGTGGTTGTCATAAGAGGCGACTTAGGAAGTAGGTTAATGTTTCAGGCGACAGGCTAGCAACCCGTCACTATTAGGGAGTTCACGAATTGTTAAATTTTATGCATTTTGGCAGGATGATTTTGTGTTAATATATCAAACTAGCTTTCCGCCCGCGGCTCCGCCCGCGTGGAACTCGGTTATATTGTGGTATACCTAAAGCACAACTATAAGAAAACTTCTCGTTTCAAATGACACACGGCGCCATCGATCTATCATCTATCGATCGGTTATCGATTGATATCGATCTATCGTCGATCGATATCGATCTATCAAGCAAACTATATTTTTGTTTTCCCTCGGGAACATCAATTTTTTCTGGGATAAAAAGTAGCCTATGTCACTTTCCGTGCCCTTAACTAGGTATCTCTACCTAAAAAATCACGTCAATCCATCGCTCCGTTTAGCCGTGAAAGACGGACAAACAAACAAACAAACACACTTTCACATTTATACAGGGTGATAATGTAATCCGTAACGAAATTTTACATACCTGTATGTTAATAAAACTTAAAAATATAATTTGAGTAGTTTCCCATTTACTTTTGTAAATAAGAAGATATGGGTCATCAAAGTTTTCCTAAAAAGTGCTAACATTATTGACACCGCGCGTGGGCCGTCAACTATCAATCAACTTATGTACCATCGCGAACAGGGATTGTTGAGCCACTTACCTATGTTTATAACTTGGTCGTGTAATACTGATCCAATAGCTGACATCTGTCAGTCACATCGGTCATTGATTACACGTCTAAATTGCGAACAGTGGCAAGTGGCTCAACAATCCCTGTTCGTGACTGTACAATAATAATAAAAAATTAACCCTACCCTGCAAATCTAAACTAAGTGTAGGTACCTTAATAGCTGTTCAAAATGAAGTCCATTTCTCTCCAAACAGTCTTGCACGTTACAAAACGTTTTTATTCACTCTTATTAGCACTTCAGTGTCACTTTCACTTCAGAAAAAGCACTTACAATCTTGTCTTTAAGATTCTGTAAATTTTGTGGTTCGTCCATGTACACACGGCGCTTGATTTAGCTCCAAAGATAGAAATCACAAGGGGTGACGTCAGGTGGCAGGTCCACCACGGCCTATCCATCGGTCACCGTACACATACACATTGTTCAAGTGCTCGCGCGTACATCGCGAGCGTAATGGAGGGATGCACCACCTTGTTGGTAAAACATACTTTGGATGTACACTCGCACCATTTTATAGCACTCGCGATTCGAAAATTCAAACGATATTGTCACTCGTACACTTCGTGCTTACGTATCGTACGACCGGGATGATTAGGGAACGCGTGCGCATCGACTGCCCGCTTGAGAATTCATTTTTCATACCTACCCTCGGCGGTTACTTTAGGGTCGACGAACTCGCCGATTGAGGTATTTGCAAAACTACCCTACTTTAGAATTTAATTTAAACAAACGTAAACAGTTACACCGCGGTTTGTAGTGTGCCCACATTTAATATTTTTTTGGGAATTTCCCGATGAAAAAAATTGAAAAAAAAAGTGTTTTTTTTTTATTTTACCATCGTATTGTGCTAGTGATTCTGAGTAACAGGAATTAATTTCGTTACCGATTTCATTTTCATCCTGTATATTGGTACAGGTTGGTACAGATGTGTTTTTAAAGTTTTATAATTGTATACATTCTTAAGGAATATTACCTAATTCGTGCGATTTTGATTTTTTTATCATTTGCGATGATTACCGAGCTGTATTAACGAGATAGATGTTTTTACACTGTATCCAATTTCGACGTTCGGGGATTTTTTAATATTTTTCTTATCATGCCCATTTCCACCTCTCCGTCAAACCTTCATAAGAATAAAGTGTAAAGTTTTCAAACTCTACTTTTTTATGGATGCGGATACATACATACATCACGCTTTTATTAAATTTATATATGGGGAAAACTTTGAAGTTTACAAGCACGGGTAGCTGCAGAGAAAATATACCCCTTAGTGATGAAACATTGTGTAAGTGGGAGGCTACTTTATGTAAAACAGTGATAGCTAGCATGTCGCTTAAAATATACTGTAGCAAACAGGGTCGGAAAGAAACCTGAGCTACAAAATGAAACGAAGGAATTTTGATATCAAAAGGGCCTAAACTATTTATTGTATAAAAAGGAGAAATGTACAAAATCTACAAACTTATAAACTAACTTAACCTAACTTAAATACTACTATAATTACAAATATATTTTACAAAATTTACAGGCGAGAAAAGGAGCCGAAAATTACGAGGACGGACAAAGCGTCTTTTTGAATTTTGTGAGAAAATAGAAAAACAAGAAAATAATAACAATAAAAAGGAAAACTTAGCTAGGGGTGGTGGATGCAGTGGTGGGGTATGGCTACTTGTGCGGGACTTCGCCACCAGAAACTGGGCGGAAGTCGACCGCGACAAGGGTGGATCAAAAAAAAGGCGGATATGCGAAGTGGATGTAGTACAATAAAAGGTGAACTTGAAACTGAAAAAAAAAATATAATTTAGAAACGGAGACCGAAATATAATAAATTTTGAGAAGTGATTTGACTTACCCGTACTCAAGTGGACGGTTTCAGCTTTTAATATACTCCCAAACCAGGTAGGTGATGTTTGTTCAGCAAACTATATAGCGATATATACTATATAGCGATATTATTTAGTGTATTGTAATATATTTTCTTCGAACACAATCTGAATCACAATCTCGAAAAACTCCTGACAACTCTCCGTCAAATTTAAATTTAAATCTCGCCGGTTCACATCACAAAAACGAAGGAGGCCACGACGTCTGTAGCGGTTGTAATGCTACAATACCTCTTACGACATCCACGGAAGAAATGGAAAGGTTTTATTCTAAATTCGACACAAATGCTGATGCAGATACCTGCAACCTTATATTACATTCAAACCACTAGAGCTCATCATTTACAATCCCACACGAGTAGTTAACAAAAAACAACAAAAACTCCACCTGAAAATGTATCCACACAATTCAACAGGAACCAACCATTGCATAATCACTTACATCACTTTGACGTTTAAAGTGGCAATGTCGAACAATGCAGTTGCCCGCAGGAATGCAAATGTCAGCGGCATGCTGAATAAACAATGGCCGATTATACTGCTTTTTAAATGATTGACGTATCGGCGGATTTAATTAGCTGCGTATTGGCAAGTTTATTTGGCCTTTATGTTGGTATATCGCCACAGAACAGGTGATAGTACGTACAGAAGGTCTACTCTGTAGTAGTAGCGAAGGATTGTTTTGACACATCGCCCCCTCCCTCTCTTACCTGCAACCTTACAAAAGCAACACTTAGATTTTGATTGCTCTTGTAATATTCTATACCTTTAAACGAGAAATTCTTGTATTTATATTCATTCATTTCTATATACCAACCGGCTATCCCGGAAACGGCTCTAACGATTTTCATGAAAATTTATATTTAGAGAAGGTTTAGAGTTTTAAGTTTATCTACATAGGTGTTTTCCCTGGAAAACGCAATTTTTCGAGAAAAAAAACGGAATATGAATTCTTACTTACTGAATAATCCGAGCAAAGCTGGGTCGCCCAGCTAGTATTAATATTAAGTGATAAACATTTAAAATAAACTCCCAAAGATAATTAATACATGGCGCAGTCGATAGGTTTGTGACTCGTCATTACGTGATTTATTGACAACTACCTGTGCCCACGACTTCGTTCGCGTGGAATAGTTTTTTTTCCACATTTATTGGTTATTTACCCTAAAGCCATTTTTTCAATTCGAACCAATTTTATTAGTAGTTTCTGAGATTAGTGCGTTCAAAAAAACAAACAAACAAACTCTTCAGCTTTATAATATTAGTACAGATACACACTCCCACACTGTTTAGGCGTGAATATTATGCTGTTTCTTTTTACCTTTAACTGCTACTCGTAGACCAAAAGTATGTGCTTTTATGTGTTTTAGTGCAGAGGGAGTTTGAAAAATGCATCGTCGTTGTCTTATTCGGAGCATGTCCTCTGCTGAACATCGTATTAGGCTTGCCACATCGACTTCCAGGATCTATATCTGGATCAGTAACGTTTTTTAACCTATTTTTGCATTCCCTAACGTTTTACGTCATGCCATAATATGCCATATTTTTGTTTTCCTAAACAGTGCAAAGCGTTTTTAATAAGTGTTCCAGTACTACTGTTTCAGGATTTACAGATTGTCATCCTTCAACGTTAACTCAAGTTACAGAACAGTTTAATACTACCTCATATTATTATGTAACAATCCAATCCAGCTAATGGAAATGTGCATTTACCAGGACGGAGAATACTATTATCATATCAATAAAATTTGTAACAATGGCACGCGATGTCGATTAACGAATTCCGTGCACCATCCTCTCGATATTGCAGAGCAGTCAAACATTAAGCTCCCTGGTGAAGATTTATGAGACAAAATAAAAGGTGTCGTAAAGGTACGATCACACTTCTCCATTTCTTCCGTGGAAGTTGTCATGACGAAGGAAATAGGTTTAGGTATGGTTTAGACGTCAGGCTAGCAACCTGTCACTGTTACATAGGGTAAACCTTGGTAAATCCGTGATATGGAGTAATTCGGTGATAGTTGTTTATGGTCATAAAGCGGAGTTACCCGATATCTTTAGGGCTCAGAAGTGGCGGCACTGTGCTTGAACATGCTAACGTACCACAAGTATCCGAACGCATCCGTTAAAATTAAGAAAATAAACTTATGTCAAGTCAACAGATGAAAGCGTCTTATGGTTAGTTTGCCGGTGAAAGGTGTAAAGAAAATTGATGTTGTCCTAAAACAAATGAAAATATGGCTAAAACTAAGAAAAAACTCGTTAAGGTAAGAGTTTTTAAACCCATTAATGACATTCGTATAAGTAAATGTAGCATTTTTCTATTTTTAAATCCTTAGTTTCGGCAGTTGATTTCTTAACTTTTTTCGATGTTGTGTATTGTTTCATAATAATATCACGTAATAACCAAGTTAACTACTTAATCTCAATAAACATAATGTTTAACTTAATGTTTAAATGTTTTTAATATAATATTTTGAGTTTCAGTTCCATGTATGGGGAACCCTAAAAAAATATTGCTTTTTTTTAATTTTGTGTCACAATCTTAATGCGGTTCACAGAGCACATCTACTTACCAAGTTTTATTAGTATAGTTCTCATAGTTTCGGAATAAAGTGGCTGTGACATACGGACGGACGGACGGACGGACGGACAGACAGACAGACATGACGAATCTATAAGGGTTCCGTTTTTTTGCCATTTGGCTACGGAACCCTAGTGTTGATTATTAAATTGTGTTTTATTTCTGATTTAAAATTGTATCACAGCTTAACCTGACTGTATCACTAAATAACCAAGCACATGTCACATATTAACCTGAATATCACCAAATTACCTACTTTTCATATGTGTTAATAAAAATGTCATTATATTAATTTGATAAATCATCAATGTAATCATAAGTTCAGAAATGGTAGACAATTTCATGACCTTTTAATAAGTAATACTTCAAAAATAATTGAATTGATAGATAATTTTATATTGTAAAAAAACCTAACTATCACCGATTAACCAAGGTTTGCCCTACGTCCATCTATTTTGCCTACGATAAAATAATAAAAAATGCTGCATGCCCTACACTATGTAACGATTCGTGTGCTCTACCTACCCCATTTGTAAATACAAGTGTGATATTTACGTATGGACGTGTAAGACTCATAATAGTGACACGTTGCTGTCCTGTCGCCTAAAACATACTCACATCCATTTTCTTTAGTAGCCTATGGATTTGTGTGATTTTTAATCCGACACCACACGGGTAACTGGGTTTTAAAAGTCGGTTAAATGTCAGTCCAGTTAAAAATGCAGTCCAGAACAAAGGAATAAATCCTGTAAATTCATACGCCTTTCTATCAAAACTGTACGCTACAAAACAAAAGGAGAATACATCAAAAGCTGAATCGTTTCAAAACAAACCTTGTTCGAACACTATAAAATAATTGAAATACAGACACGTTGGAAAAACTGCTAAATGTATATTTTCAGATACACAGGTTGATTGTTTTTGAATAATCTTTATTTTGTTTGTTGATCTCTGGATCTAATAAAACTATAGAAAGTGTTACGAGTATTCTTGCATTTTTGGTCAACATTTTATTTTGACAAAGTTACGTGGAAAAAACTAGTCTGATGAATTGATTTATGACCCACAATGGAACTTTTTTACAGTAAAAATCACAGAGACATTACATTATTTGACAAATAAAAAATAATTAAGTTTATTGCGATAATGACAATAAGGAAATATGGTAAATTTTGTAGATTCCATGTGCTGTCGGATTTATAATAACACCTTTCCATTTCTTCCGTGGATATAGTAAGTGGCAACTAAGGAATTAGAGCAGGCTAGCAACCTGTCACTATTATACCTGCCAACTCAAAACCTAAAAAAATATGCTAAATGTGGCCACGAAACCAGAAATAGTCATGGGTTAGTCTTTGTATCAATTTGTATGCTCTGCCTTCTTTTGGGGTATTCCCAAAACTCTGTTTAGGTTTAGGTTTAGTTTCGTATATAGGCGTGATATATATGTATGTGTAAACAAAGTATATTCCCATGAAACACAGCACCTAAGTTCAATAGGTATCGTCAATGCGGTATAACGCAGTTAAATTTTATTAGGGCCACATTGCTGCGGTCGACAATTGGACTAATGAACGTAACTGCCCAGTTCCGGGGATAGGGACTGATCAGTTTCCAAAATGGCGGATCAACGGGTACGATGCCGTTTTTGTTTTTGCCGTTAAAGCCGTTGATGATGAGGAAAAAGCCGAACCCTTTGGCTAATAGTAGATGGATCTTTGGCCAAAAGAGCGCGGAAGAAAGGGAACAAGCGATGGAACACTATCTGTCAAGCTGTGTACTGTGTTATAACCCGTGTGGTGTCGGATTCAGCCTAACACTTCTCCATTTCTTACGTGGATATCGTAAGAGGAGACTAAGGAAATAGGTTATTTTAGACGACAAGCTAGCAACTAGTCACTACTATACTTACATACATACCTACATACAGTCACGCCTCTTTCCCACAGGGGTAGGCAGAGACCACTTTGTTCCACTTGCTACGGTCGTGACATACTTCTTTTGCTTCATCCACATTCATTAGTCTCTTCATACATGCTCGTCGATTTCGAGTACTCTTGACCTGACCTGTTTCTAAAACGTTCGCGATTTGGTCACGGAACGTCCGTCTAGGTCTTCCCCTCCCAACACACCCATTCACAGTTCCCGTATAAATCTGTTTACTATACTTGCAAACTTAAAACCTAAAAATACGCTAGAAGTGACCACGTAACGTGAGATACCAACGGTTTTCTCTATGTAGCGTATCGTGTACTCTGCCTACCCCAATTGCAAATACAGGCTTTATGTATGTATGTACTGGCGTTTAGTTAAACAAAAACTGTTCCCGACTTCCCTCCTTCCCTTTTCCGCCTGAGAACCCGCGTTTCAGAGTTTAACCGGCTAATTTCCCTCAAAATTGCACTGCCTTAAACCTAAGCACAGATTTTAGATCCCAAGCCCCAGCACACACGTAAAGCGCAGTTTAATATCCCTGTTTGACGCGCCTAAATCTCGGGGGATATAAAATATTTAACAATCGCGGTCGCAGCGGCGTAAACGATTTTATTTCGTCGCCGCATTGCGGGCCTACGGAGACGCTGGGCCACGGTGAACTACGCATCGGCAGATGAGGATGCCGTAAGTCCCAATTTTCGAGCTATCCGTGAATCAGCATGCTAGAGATCGTGTTATGATGTCATACCGTTATACTATTTGTAATTTTTCGTCTCGGTTGAATATGTATATTGGGAACGACTGTTAATCTAATGAGTGACATTTTAACCAGCGGTTTGCGGTTTACAATGACACCTCTGTATGTTTATACAAGTAGGTATGTCAAATATGACAATAATAAACACAGTTGTCATGCAAATAACCCGCTAGTATAAATATATTTTGTCAATTTTCTGTTTCAGAGATACTTTTACCAATTTTTTTAATTTTAAATTAGACGAAAACAGTAGATATCGACAAAATATAGGGTAACATTACGCATTTTCAAGTTGAATTAGATTTTTAAAACCCAAAATATACCGTCTTTCTCAACAATCTTAAGTTACGACATCTCGGGGGTTCCCTTTAAAAACGGCTTGCTAGATTATCCGTTTCTCAATAATGTTAAGAAAGCGTTTGTCTATAAAAACACAAAAAAAACAAACTGCCTCGCAAATCTTTAATGGAAAAATTACCGTTTTTTTACTCTCAACAACCTAAACATCTCTCAGTACCACCTCTCACTCTCTCCTTCCCACTCTCACCTTGCTAAAAATAAAACACAAAGCACACAAGCCCCGTCGGGTTATTCCTGAGGGCACCGACCACAAAGGTCTGAAAGAAACCAAACTTCCGCCCTTTCATGTACGAACTTTTGAACGGAATTTTGGAGTTAGGGATAATGATCGTCGATGTGTCAGGGAATTTTCGGAAGTTTGTTTGGGTACTGTAATAGATAATTATGTTATCCGTCAGGGGAGAAAGTATTTCCGGACGACCCACTAGTTACAACTGAAATTTTACTGTTGGGGTAAGGATATTTTTACCTACATTTCCATGATTTTAAAAAGTCGCGTGATGTGTTGGGTTTGAAATACAATACATACATATTCTGACGCCTGTATTCCCAAAAGGGGTAGGCAGACCACATGAATTCAAAAATCCAGTGCCACGTTTAGCAATTTCAGGGTAACCAGATGGTTAAACGTGATATCGCAGTGACAGGTTGCTAGCTCATCGCCCATATAATACACTAACTCTTTCCCAGAGTCGACTCTTACGACACCCACGGGAAGAAAGGGGGTATAAAATATTGTAGTAAAAGGCAACTAAGGGAATAGGTTTAGGCAAGTTTGCTGCCTGTCACTATTATACCTCTTCCATCGGTTTTTCAACTTAAAATTATGCTAGAAGTCGCTATGAATCGTGAAATAGAAGACAGTCATGGTTTTGTCTATGTCGCATTTTCTGTGCTCTGCCTATTTCATTTAGAACACATGCGTGATTGTATATTGTTATAATCGAAATTGATGTGGTGTCGGGTTTGGAAAAACACCTCTCCATTTAGGACGAATAAACAAACGACCAAATTTACCCTGGGAATAGTCGGAAAATAAAAGGAAAATCGGACTTTGTGGCTTACAATTTTCTACGGTACCAGTTTCATACTATTTCAATACCGGTTCTAATCCATTATTCCGCAACGCCGTACAAAAATCATGCGACAAGGAGAAATAATCGAGGGTTGTACTTTTGAATTGTCACCTGCACTCAGTTGGACAAGTGACGGCATAGTGCTGAATCTTATTATTTTATGCTCTTTTATCGTTCTAGATAGGTCACCTGGTGGTTCAGATGACCCTTATTTTATTCAACATGGGCCAGCGGTCTATTAGGATAAGGTATATTTTAGGCGTCCCTCATGGGAACACAGGCGTGAGAATATGTATGTATGTATGTATATTTTAGGCGATAAAATATGAAATGAATTGTCGTTCGTTAGTCTCGCTAAAACTTAAGAACGGCTTGGCCGATTTAATTGATATTGATGTTTTAAATGTCTAGGGAAGATTTTAACGGTGAGAAAATTTGGAAATCATGCGAAAAAATCTTGCTTCCCGAAAAGAATTTCGTCGGGCCAGCTAATAAAATAGTACAAATCTTACGTGCATTGTATAAGATGCAGCGCCTGAAGTAAATCTTTAACTCTAAGAACTAGGTAAGTTATCTATAAGTTTAGCGAAAGAACGAACAATAAACAAAAGTTTGCTAGTTCTAAGGCAAGGAGAGGAAGTTCTTACATAACTACTCAAATATGCATTCTGGTAACCAGTCAGGTGCCAGCATTTGAAATCTGGGACCACAGCGCGTTTACACTGAAAGCCCGCTCTACACTCGCGGCGCGAAGTCGCGCCGTGAATTCACGGCGTGAATTTACGCAGCGGCTCACGCATAATAACTAAGCGCGAACGCAAGGCGTGAACAACATCTACACTCGCGATTCGCGGCTTTCGCGGGCGTTCGCGGGTGTTCGCAGAGAACATTAAACTACCGTGAGACTCACTCATGTCGAAAAATATACGGAAAACTGACGTTTTAAATCGAGTTTAGCTCGACATGTTTCGGGCTAATTCTTAGCCCTTTCGAAACTCAGTTCCGTTGAACACGAGCAGTCGCACGAATAGAGCGGTGGCGTGCAGTGTGCGTCTGGCAGCAGCAGTCGCCGCGGCTCCTAAATGTAAATACATACATACATACATATTCTCACGCCTGTGTTCCCAAAAGGGGTAGACAGAGCACATGAATTTAAAAATCCAGTGCCACGTCCAGGGTAACCAGATGGTTAAACGTGAAAAAAAATAATGTATCTTATTTTAATTTTAAATAATATAATGCTTTAAGAGTCGAATACTATTGAGAGTAAAAATGTCGTCGCCTAATTCATTAGCACCTTATTTAAAATCGTGCAAAGTGCTTTACAATAATGATACGTTTTTGATAATATTATCTGACAAATTATTATGTAAAAAGTTTTGAGTCAGTCAAACAAGTCATTAAAGAATTGTAAGTACTACCAAATTATTGGAATGTTCAAATGACTCACACGAGCATAAAAAAATTCAGCTCAACCAGTACCCGAGAACTGGATCTTTACCTTAAAAGGTTTGATTACAAACAAACAAACATGGGGCCACGTGAAACTAAACCAAAGCTTCTGATAAACCTACTAATTTCTATTCAGTAGTTTTTCGTTAAATATTCACACTTCGATGTCACATCGTCACAATCGCATGGAATCTATTCAACTTCGAATTTAGAGGGGAATTCTTTCGCTAGCGTAATTCAAGTAATTCGGTATACGGTATTGAACTGCAGGCATGACTCGTGACCCGGTTTCCAAGCAGAAAGATGCGGCTGCGTCTTTAAAAAGGATACATACATACATACATACATCACGCCTGTATTCCCAAATGGGGTAGGCAGAGCACACGAAACGCTTCATAGACAAAACCATGACCTTTCACGTTTCGTGGCCACTTCTAGGATATTTTTTTGGTTTTGAGTTGGCAAGTATGTACAGGGCGGCCGGAAATTGAACGTTAATATGACCGGTGTTCGGGTATACGCGTTTGAATACCCCTGTGCAGTTTTTTCCTGGAATTTTTATGTAAAAAAATACGAAAATGTGCAAATATTGCCCTGTCTTTTGTTTTCCGGCTCTTAGTCAACCGCGTAGCATCGCAATGTCAAACGGTTGCAAGTGTGTACGTGCCGACTAACGGGACTTGTGTAAGGGACGTAAGGTAGGTAATATACAGGGCGCAATGACCTGAAAAGCTATGAAACATCTGTATCCCGCGAGGTCAATAATAAAAATTTTCAGGAAATATTTTACAGGGGTTTTCAGACGCGTATACCCGACCACTGGTTAAAATATTTACGATCAATTTCCGGGCACCCTGCATCCTTACTCCTTATTAATTAATATTATAAGTCAGAAAGTAAGTTTGTTTGTTTATTTGTTTGGTTGTTCCGCTTTCACGCCGTAACTACTGAACCGATTGCTTTGAAATTTTGCAGACGTAAAGATAGAAGTCCGGATTAAATAATATCCCGGAAAAATTGATGTTCCCGAAGGAAAACAAAAACATAGTTTGCTTGATAGATCGATATCGATCGATGATAGATCGATATCGACCGATTACCGATCGATAGATGATAGATCGATGGCGCTGTGTGTCATTTGAAACGAGAAGTTTTCTTATAGTTGTGCTTTATACCGGAATAAGTATAGCCGAGTTCCACGCGGGCGAAGCCGCGGGCGGAAAGCTAGTACTGTATAATGTAGTGGTAAAGCTACTTAAATCCTTCATGCTGCATCATCGATATCCAAACAGAATATTCGAACGCGAAACTTAGTTCCCGTCTGGTCCCAGACCGGCGTTCGCTCATTCGCTAAGGTGCATGTCGGGTTATCCTATACTTGAAATGTATCGAACCCTGGGGTACTAGTTTTCGTACAGCTAAAGTCTGTTATCCGTGTGGTGTCGGGTTTAGAGTAAAACCTCTCCATTTCTTCCATGGATGTCGCAAGAGGCGACGGCGGTTGAGGTATATTTTAGGCGATATTATTGAATCAAAAACCTATAAAAAATATGCTAGAAGTAGCTTTTAAACGTGAAATAGGGTTTTGGTTACGTAAGTAGCGTCTTGTGTGCTCTGCCTACCTCATTGGGGAGTACAGGCAACGGCCCGTGATGACTTGATTGAACTAAGTTTCGCAGAATTAGTATTTTATAACTAATTAAGTTTATTTTCGTAGAAAAATCTTAGATAATGACTTCCAGACTCTTCACTAAAATGAAATATAATTAATGATTTACCTTAGTACCTACTAAGAAGAATAAACTTTTTGAATATAAACATTAAGAACAGCTTTTTCAACTCTTTAAGATATTGGAAAAATAATTTTTAGTGGGTACCTACTATAAACTTCTAACACAAAAATGAACTTAACAAAGTGTTTATAGGAATTCCATTTTATGTTGAAAATTATCGAATAACTCACGTTTAATAAATCGAGTTTAGCTCGACATGTTTCGGGCTAATTCGTAGCCCTTCATCTAGGAGCCGCGGCGGCTGCTGCAGCCAAGGGCGAACTGCGCGCCTCCGCTCTCTTCGCGCCACTGCTCTTCTATTCTATGGGAATTCTATTTAGTTTTAGAAGTCAGATGATTTAACGCTTTTGTTCATCAAGTTGAATTTTATTTTAATTTGTTACGAACATAAATATCACGCTTGTATTCCCAAATGGGGTAGACAAAGCACTCGAAACGTTAAATAAAAAAAACTATTTGTTGTGTATTTTTTTACAAGAATAGTGACTGTTCTTAGTAGCTTCTCACAACATCCACGGAAGAAATGGAGAGATGTTACTCTAAAGCCAACACTTTTATTAGAAAATAATCAAATCGTATTTTTTTCGCTTCGCGGCTCGAACAATTCGAGCGAGGCTTAGCGAATCTCACCCTTATTGACTTGCAACTGGGGCATGCGAAATGTACGGAAATCTCAAACATCATTAGGCGTAATTTACTTCACTCACCTCGTTAGCGCGGCGGCTGTGAAATTGGTTTTGATTTTGAGACAGGTGATTTGGAAAAGCGAGTTTTCCCATGTGGTAAGGAAATAGAATAACACCTCTCCATTTCTTCCGTGGATGTCGTAAGAGGCGACTAAGGAAATAGGATTAGGTGTGCTTTAGGTGACAAGATAGCAATCTGTCACTATTCTACCTCTTCCATCTTTGCAAACCTAAAACTCTGCTAGAAGTGGCTGCGAAGCGTGATATAGTCATGATAATGGTTTTATCTATGTCACGTTCCGTGTGCTCTGCTTACCACATTAGGGAACACAGTCATGATTGTATGTACATATGTATGTAAGGAAATAACTTATAGATAGTCACATATTAGAACTTCTACTAAAAACGTCATCTCCATCATAAATTTTCAAAGTTTAGGATACCCTACATTTTCAATAAAATTGTCAAAATGGTATTTTACGTGGGCTAACGAAGTTTCGACGTTCAGTTGCATAAATACAATTTCCAACTTTCTCTCTGTAGATTCGGTCCCCACCCAAAACATATGCCTTGAGAGAGGATCTGTTATAGTCTTTCCTCTCAAATTTATTTATTAAATTTCTATGTTTGTCCCGTGTAGTGCCGGGTTAGAATAGCACCTCCCCCTTTCTTCCCGTGGGTGTCGTAGGAGTCGACTCTGGGAAAGGGTTGGTGTATTGTGGGCGATGGGCTAGCAACTTGTCACTGCGATATAACGTTTAACCATCTGGTTGCCCTGAAGTTGCTAAACGTGGCACTGGATTTTGAATTCATGTGCTCTGCCTACCCCTCTTGGGAATACAGGCGTGAGAGTATGTATGTATGTAATTTCTCTGTAAATTTATACTTTTTTTTTTCTTCAAAACAATGACTATTTTTACTTTTCACTTTTTTAGAGACTACGATTTTTGAACAGGCAGCTTATTATTATTAATTAATCTGTCACCATGACCATGGCCCTACGACATGATTTCAATGAACCACAGATAACCATGGTCCGCTAACCCAGATTAGCGCAGGGTAAAAGAGCGTCAGTAACACCTCAGACCATCGTCAAGGGCATTTTAACTTTGTTATCATCCGCTGATAAGGCCAGAGAGATCCCATTATTCGTACCCGCTTTCAAGTCTCCACCATAACGACTAACACCTTTTACGCCCGCGGCACGCTTTGAAGTTTTAACACTAATTTGAATAATTGAAACCTCTTGGTTTCCTAAAAGGGATGCCTTTTTTTGGCCTCTATCAGTTTTGACAATTATCCGTCTGGGACTTTGGGAGATTGTTAATCTAAATCCCTGTAATTGAGATTTAAAAGCGTTAGGATTGGCCCTGTTGTGACTTTTATACGCACTCGTACAGACGGCCAATTGGTCTACCATTTTACCTACGATCGATGTTCATTTGAACCTCATGAAACAACAAGGTCGATTTCCTCTTGCAATAATATTATGACAGTGGCAGTTTTTCAGCGATAAAAAGCAAACAGAAGGTACCAAAGTTCAAATTAACAACGGTTAGCTTACTGATGACAAGACGCCTTTATTGCTATGTTTAAATATGAAAGAGTCCATGAATCGTTACATCATAAACAAAACGAAGTCTACTTACGATTTGTAGCCACTTCTAGCGTAAGTTTAGGTATCAACATAGTTGAAAAATGTATAACAGTGATAAAATCTGAATAGCAATAAGATGGCTTTGCCCTGTACTGTATTGTAGAAACTATACATTCCAAGTAACCCTACAATATTCCAAACCATTCTAATTGCTTGAAGAGAAATCATTGAACCAAGGAATACATAATATTTATATATAGGAGTAAATATTTGCATGCCTACGTATCTGCTTAGACATGTCACTATACAAAACGATAAAATAATTTTGAATTAATGTACTTTCATAGACTTTTATATAACTATCAGTACTAAGTATCACCTTAGACAGATAAATATTACACCAAGAACTACTACACTCTACATCGGAGCTTTCAGCTTTAAATCTCCTGAAATATTCATCCACGATCATAAATTCAGCGAAATGCATAAACGCACCGACACTGAAAATAAAAAGCTCCTGAATGCGCTCTTTAAGCTCCCGTTTAAGTTCAAAAGCTTTTAATTCGAGCGATTCAAGTGCATTGGAATATCTAAGAGCGCTTAAGAAATAGTCTAGTTTTTCTGGAAAGTCTTGCTCATTTTATAAGACTTGTTGATCACCATGTTTAATTTTACTTTCAGAAAACTTCGTTCAAAGCACGATTATTATATGGTCAGCAGGTTTTTCTTTGACAACTTCATCATTATCATCATCCAGTCCATACAATGCGAGTTGTTAGCTTATTGGGAAGCCAATATCTCTAGAGAGTACAGTACAGCTCGTTTCTAGTAAAAAAAAATCAGTGCTCTTCGTACCAATTCTTAGTTTTTGTAATTTTTTGTTTCGGTTTCGTTTTCTACCTTCTAAGTTTTGATAAGTTTTCCGAGTTCTGAGATGTTGGCTAGCTTCTTAAATAGGTATTAAAATAAATGAAGTAGAAAATTTTGCAAAATTTGGGAAAAATCTAGAACAATATTATTTGTAAACCCGTTGGTCAAATAACTAGACCTCTAAGACAATGCACGGATCCGATATCAACGATGTGTGAATGATCAAATGTGATACTTAGTAAAGCAACAAACTAAGAAAGTACTAAGACATCCCTGAATTGAATGGCAAATAACGAAAATTGCATGAAAATCGATCCACAATACCAACACAGTTTTAGATGACACGCTTATAACACCCCTATTGGCATGGGTGGTTACAGTTGAAATCCCAATCTCTGGATCTATTGAAGAGTTATTTTTGCCAATAAACGTTGCATTCTTTTGTCTTACAAAGCTTTATCCAATCGAATTTTAGCTCCGTTAGTTTTGCGTCGGAGCAATATTCCTCTTTTTTCAGTCATGAATGGAAAATTCGCTTTCCGATTTTTCGTTTTCATTCAGCTTGCCTGTAAACTAAACTGCGAGAGCGGAATTGCATTTGTAGATGTAGATACCAAGTGCCAATTGTTTTCGATGTCGTATTTATCGTTTAGCGGGATTAATTCTTTGACTGTTTTCGCGTAACCACGTCTAGGATTTTAAATTATTATTTTTTGTTAGCCTAATCATATATTCCAAAAGCCGTGATAGCCCAGCGGTTCGACCTGTGGCCTCTCAAGCAGATGGTCGTGGGTTCAAACCCCGGGCTCGCACCTCTGAATTTTTCTGAATTTACGTGTGATATCGAATTTGATATTTATCACGAGCTATTCGGTGAAGGAAAACATCGCGAGGAAACCTACACACAGCGACGAAGTAATTCAACGTTGTGTGTGAAGTTTCCAATCCGCACTGGGCCCGCGTGGGAACTATAGCCCAAGCCCTCTCATACTGAGAGGAGGCCTGTGCTCTGCAATGGGACGTATATAGGCTGATGATGATGAGGAATCATATATTCCACTGTTAGGCAAAAGCCTCTCCTTTCTTTCGCCATTCTTCCCTATCTCGAGCATGCACCTGCCAATAATGATTACAAATCTCGTTAAAAGAAAGAAGGTACTGTTTTTACAAACAGATATCGACGGTTTCCTGTGTGGTGTCCGGTTAGAACAGCACGTCTCCATTTCTTCCGTGGATGTCGTAAGAGGCGACTAAGGAATTAGGTTTAGTTATGCCTCAGGCGACAGGCTAGCAACCTGCCACTATTTTACTTCTTTTGTCCGTTTTCGAACCTAAAATTATGCTGGAAGTAGCTGTGAAGCGGGTAATAGTCATAAACATGGTTTATCTGTGTCACGTTTTGTGTGCTCTGCCTACCCCATTTGGGAACAGACTTAATTGTATGTATTGACGGTAAACTGAACACCCCTTCTTACGTCGGGGGTTAAAATTCCAACATGTTTTTATCCATGTTTCTAATATTCCGCACAAGACTTCCCACTAATGCAATATGTCATCTGAAAGCAATTTGCTCACAGCGTGCGGTCTTCTCATTGCCTAACTGTCTGCTTACTCGAGAAAACATCCAATACCATCTTTAAACTAATATACATCACAACATAGGACCATAAAGCTTGTTTTTCAAAAGCAAAAGTGAGGCGCTTGAGGCATTTTTAAGTTGTGGAATGGGACTCGAAGGTCTGCTGTTTTAAGTGGATGATGTTTTTAAATAATGCTCTAATGGAGGTTAGTGTTGGTAGAGAACTAGTAAATTATGTTCCATGCCCGTTTTTCAGATGTTTGGACTACCATAAAGGAACGGTGGTACAACTACGTTTCTTGTACTTACGTACATCAGGTCTGTATTTCCAAATCGAGTAGGCATAGCTCACGAAACGAAACATAGACAGACATGTTTCTTTTAGATTTTAAGTTGCCAGTTCCAATAGCGACAGGTGAAATTATATATCTACCTTTGTAGGGCACCTCTTACGACATCTATGGAAGAAATGTTTAGATAATGGTTTAGGCGACAGGCTAGCAGCCTGTCACTATTACACTCCCTCAATCTGTTTTCAAGCCTAAAACTAGAAGTGGCTGCAAAACCTGAATTAGTCATGGTTTTGTCTGTGTCTCGTTTTGTGTGCCCTGCGCACGCCACATGGGATAACAAGCGGATTGTAAACATACATAGGTACTTGTGGTTATTATAAAATAGATACATAAATGTATGTGTTTATTTACATGAACAAGTCAATACAATGAATTTTATTGATGATTTTTTTTTAATTTCTATCTATTCTTAAAAGAGGGTTATCTCACAGAGCAAGAAATCTCACAATTATCAATTCCCCGCATTCCCCACATACCCCACAATTACCATGTGCGTAATACGCGACTGTTTGAGGGATTCTCTTCAGTCAGCGCTTGCTATTGATTATTGGCGCTTTTGGCGCTTATCGCGTTAAGACCAGGCCCGGTAAGGCTGTGGTGTTTCACTAGCAGAGCGGCACTCGGAAAAAGTACCCTGAATAAAGAGGATGCGTAAATAAGCTTAGTTCTTTCCAACTAAGTAAAGTTTTATCAGATGGGTCGTAGCTCAGACTAATTTGTGAACCCCTAACTTAGTCGATATGTGAAATTTAATAGTATGACTCAACAATGTGATGGCTACTTATGAGTTATGACTTAACGACCTACTCTGAAGTTAAACCTATTACTTAACCTATTGCTATTTTCTCCCGGCAATTTTACCAAAACTATATTTTGCTTTGCAATAATTTCAGGCGTAATTACCTTAACAATGAGTTTACAGTGATCGTACTTGCAAGGGACAATGTATTCGATCTGTAAAGAGTATTTGAACAGCGCTCTTAGCGGCCATGTTACCATCATCATCATCACTGCTGCTGAACAGAGGCCTCCCCTTCAGACTTCCATAAGTACCTGCCTGTTGGAAGCCACCTGCATCCAGCGCTTTACGGCGACCTTTAATAGGTGGTCTGTCCATGTTGTAGGTGGACGTCTTACGCTGCGCTGCGCTTACCAGTCCGTGGTCTCCTCCACTCGAGCACTTTCCGACCCCTTCGGTCATCTGCTCTTCTTAATGTGGCCTGCCCATTGTTAATCCGGTGGGCTACATCGATGACTGTAGTCGTCTACGGATCTCCTCATTTCTGTTTTGATCTCGTAGAGACACCGTGAGCCTCTCTATTGCTTGTTGAGCAACTTTAAACGGTCATTTACGAGACTGAAATGCTTCGTCCAAATCGTTTACAACTCCGTATCGTATGTATTGTGTGTCTGTTTGGCGTTTAATATTGTTTTTTTCTTCATATTATCCTGCGAATTTTCGTACGAGAACTGCCACACCCTGTACTTCTTTAAAACCACGTCATTAAAAAAAAATGTTGTAAATTCTAATCCGCTTTAGCAAGCAGCACTCCTTACCCGCTATTAGCGCAATGTTTTCCGCCGAGACCTGTTTGAAAAGGCCTAATTGGCAACGCCGCGCTCCAATCACTGTCGCTCACATTATACGTCGGCGACACATCGGGCTTTACTCTTAATTACATGCCATTACCATGTACAGAGTATTTAAACAGCGCTCCTAGCGGCCATTTGCGGAAGTAAGATTCTTCACACAAATAGTTTACGCCATCGCTTTGGTGTGCAGAGAAATAATCAAAATTTAGCTCGCGTGTCTGTCGTTCGATTTTTTTTTTCATTTCACACCCTAGAGTTCTTTAAAAAACTCACGCATAAATCAGGCCTGTATTCCCTGGGGTAGGCAGAGCGCACGAAACGCTATATAGACAAAGCCATTACTATTTCACGATTAGTGGCCACTTCAACCATAATTTTATTTTAGGTTTTGAGTTGGCAGGTATTATACTGATAGGTTGCTAGCCTGTCGCTTAAAATGTACCTTAACCTAATTCCTTAGTCGCCTCTTACAACATCCACAGAAGAAATGGAGCAGTGTTATTAAAAATCCAACACACGGAAAAAAAAACAAAAAAAGTGATATGTTTAAAATTGTAATCCGCTCTAGCAAGCAGCACTCCTTAGCCGCTATTAGCGCAATGTTTTCCGCCGAGACCTGTTTGAAAAGGCCTAATTGGCAACGCCGCGCTCCAATCACTGTCGCTCACATTATACGTCGGCGACACATCGGGCTTTACTCTTAATTACGTGCCCGCACTGTATTTAGGCTTTCAGTTATCGTTATTTACGGTTCGGGATTACAGGGGTTCGTGTTGTTGGGCAATAGTTTGAGTACAATTTAGAGGCAGCGATGCCAGGACACGTTTGCGATTTCATTCCCAATTTTTTGTTTGGTCGAAGATTAAAATTCACGCATCGGGAATACATGATTGGAGTGGGAAGAGCTTGCAAAAAATCATACTATGGACAAAAGTTATATTTAGCGTTTTTAGGTTTTGGTGGCCGTGGTAGCCCAGCGGTTCGACCTGTGGCCTCTCAAGCAGAGGGTCGTGGGTTCAAACCCCTGGCTCGCACCTCTGAATTTTTCGGAATGTATGTGCGATATCGAATTTGATATTAACCACGAGCTATTCGGTGAAGGAAAACATCGTGAGGAAACCTGCACACAAGTGTGTGAAGTTCCCAATCCGCACTGGGCTAGCGTGGGAACTATAGCCCAAGCCCTCTCATACTGAGAGGAGGCCTGTGCCCTGCAGTGGGACGTATATAGGCTGGATGATGAGGTTTTAAGTTAGATAAAGAGGTAATAGTGCCAGGTTGCTGGCCTGTCGCTTACAAGACGTACGTAAACCTATTTTCCGTAGTATCTTCTTACGTTAATCCGCAAAAAAAATGGATAGATAGATGGTGTTAATATTATAAACCCAACAGCACCTGGGTAAATAATTTAGAAGTTTTTTTTCTGACTGTGCTATTGTACGTATTGGGTTCAAAATTAACTAGTAAAATATCCTACTAGAAATACAGTTTAGTTTTATAAACGTCGTAAAGAAACATTAAAGAGTCTTTTACAAAACGTAAGTTATCGTTTCTAATTTTGACGTCATTTTCATCTAGTTTTACATGTGGCCCTCATATTTCATCTGCTTTATCAAATCAATCAATGATTTACTCCGGTATCTGATCAGCGTTACATGTTGCCACTATTAGCTATCGGGATGATTTGTGCAATTAGTCGTGTTATCTATCAATCGTCGTCGATGCCAATATCCACGTTTAGCTCGATTGATGGATCGATTAGTATCAGCTACTAGATTATGACCGCGGCTATGCTCACGGTATACATTTTTGTTTATTTGTTTTTCTTTTCTTCTTTCTTCTTCTTTTTTGGTTTCTTTTGGTTTAAGCTTTTTAATATATCTCGTTACTTTAACTTTTCTAACGTGTTGAAGCTGATGGCTTAAATTAAAACATTTTTCGTTTTATTCCCCAACTCGAACAAAATAAACAATGTTGCCATAACTATAAAAGCATCTTCTTTATTCACAGTATGGGTTAAAGGCAGGCGTTGGTCCTCAAAGTTCTTGCACCACTCACAATTATGGAAAACGTTACATCATCCAGCCTATATACGTCCCACTGCAGGGCACAGGCCTCCTCTCAGTATGAGAGGGCTTGGGCGATAGTTTCCACGCGGGCCCAGTGCGGATTGGGAACTTCACACACAACATTGAATTGCTTCGTCGCTGTGTGCAGGTTTCCTCACGATGTTTTCCTTCACCGAGTAGCTCGTGGTAAATATCAAATTCGATATCCACCACTCACAATTATGGAAAACGTTTAGTCAGACAAAAACATTAAACACGCACATACATCACGACTGTATTCCCAAATGGGTTAGGAAGAGCATGAGAAACGATACATACTCAAAACCATTACAATTCCAGGTTTCACAGCCGCTTCTAAAATGTTTTAGATCTTATTTTAATAGGTACAATAGTGACAGGATGCTTAGTCTGACGTCTTTAATCGCCTTTTACGACATCCACGGAAGAAATGAAGAGATGTTATTCTAAACCCGACACCACAAAAAAGATGCAACGCCTCCAAAGTTTCTACCCACGTGACGTCTTCAGTGAAGTCGATTCCGAGATCATAAATTGAATCAAAGATTTCCTGAATTCCAAATTATTTGGCTTACTTCACCAATTTATCACGAACGTGCGAGCTCCTTAGCGAGTTGCGGACTAAGTTATTAATGCCCATTATCAAACATTTTTCCTTGCACGCGCTCCTATATTTCACGGGAAAGGATTTATGTCGGCAGATACGTTGAAGCTTAATAACTCATAGTTTTTCCCAGCTGGGTTATATTGATCAGGAAGTGGAAGCTGGAAACAACATTTCCGACTAATTTAACTGTTGTGTGGGTACGCTCTAAGAGGCCATCGAATTGAGTGGCAATAAATGAAATTCAAAACAGTAAACGGAATGAGTTTGATGCAATCGACAAGCCAGCAGAGAAATTGTCTAACACACTAAAAATCTATTTCGGTTTCAAGAAGGAAAGATATCTAGATCTTAAGCGTCGCGGTAAAGTGCATTTGTGTAAAAGATTGGATTAGGTACCTACGATTGTGAGAGCATTATGCAAAAGCAATTTTTAGTAAATAATTCGTTCAATTTAGTTCAACTGACAAAATTCAAATATGGACATGGGCTTAGGTTGCAATGACGAGACGTGATACCAAATTGTTTCAATTTCAAAGCAAGTTTTGTTTTCAATTGTCCAATAGAAACCGACGTAGAGTTTTAAATGTTCACAAGATTGAAGCAAGTGGAAAACCGTTATCTATAAAGTGATTTGTAGAGACTATGTCTCACATGAATAAGGAACGAACAGTAGACTCTTTTTTTTATTGACTCGATCACGTTGGGACTTTTTAAAGGGATACGTGATTTTGTTTCTTCAAATTAATATCTTGTACAAATCGTTTGAGTAACATAAAATTTATGTTACTCAATTTGATCCCTTGTGTCTGAAAATGAGATTTACCTTAACGCGTAAAAGTCTAGTTTCCAGTCCCACCGATACCACGCCTTCTTATTTCCAAACAAGTTGAAACCAACTACCTTCTACTTACCGGCTGAACAAGTCAAACACGCGGTGTATTGGAATTCCATCTATATTAGAATTTTATGCGTCAAAGTTCGAGCAAGGCATTCGACGGTAAATCGGTGAACGAGATCGGCCAAGTTTAGACATATTTAGCTTCGGTACCGAACTTTGCCAAGTCACGAGTATATTTACGGAGTTGTAAAGATATTATGAAGTTTTTGAGGTTTAAAGACGAGTTTCCGTGGCGTATCTTGATTACGTATGGAGAATAGATTGCTGCAAAGTTGTTGCTGAGTTTTTGACCGCGGATCTTTAATAGGTCAAGTTTTAGACCTGGATTTTTGGCTGAATTTTGGAAGGAACCGGTTAGTTTACTGTTTCAGCTTTTTTGAGTAGTGATTCCCTCGGAGGTTCTGATGCAGGAGACCAACCTAGTATTCTGATTGAAGAAAATTAATTGGTATTTTCCATTTCACTGATGAACATAGGTCTCTTTCACGGTAAGTCCCTGAGTTTGATTATGACTGGCATGCGTTGGGTTGGGTATGGTGTCGGGATAGGATAACACTTCTCCATTTCTCCCTTAAATGTCGTTAGAGGCGACAAAGGAAAAAGATTTAGGTATGCTTTAAGCGATAGGCTAGTAACCTGTCACTATTATACTACCTCTTCCATTTGTTCTCAAACCTAAAATTATGCTTTAAGTAAAATAGTCATAATCATGTCTTTGTCTACGTCACTTGGTGCAGCTCTGCCTAATCCATTTGCATTTGGGAACATAGACATGATTGTGAGTGACATATCTCGAAGTCAAACAATAATACCATTATGCTTGACTCTCTTCAAGACTTTCAATTCCATTAAAACCTGCAACGAAACAGAAAAACATTAGTAAGTAAAAAAAATAAGAACAGCGATAATCGTGGAATCTGACGCAGCGTCTTGGGTTTAATTGTTTGAAGTCGGACTGCTTTTATAAGCGTTAACGCTTCCGGGCTCAATTTTCCGCTGCAATAAATATAATGGGTTGAAATGTGCGAGCCGACGAGCGGAGTTCACGCAGTGAGAAAGTACCAGTAGGACAGTAGAGAGGAATTGAACAGCGCACGTGATTTTATTCATGTTAGTAACACACTTATTATGTCTTCATGGAAATTGGTATGGTATGGCTGCATGGTATGCAAGGCACGCGAAACGATTCATAGACAAAGCTATTCCATGTTTTGGAGCCTCTTTTGCCATACTTAATTTTAGATTAAAGTTAAAGTAACAATTTACAATAGTGATGGGTTGTTATCATGTCACCTAAAGCATACCTCAATCCTTCGCATCTGTTGACATCCACGGAAGAAAAGAAGATTTAAAAACCAACACTACATTGGAAATAATAAAGATGTCTATGTCAAAAGAAATGTAACTGAAACTTGTTATAACATCTTTAAAAGACAATAAATGTAATGACCCACTTTGGTTTGTGACCGTTTAGCATGCAAGCTGGATTCAGCCCTGCGTGACACGCGGAGCTCTCATATTCTTGGATAATTAAATCAAAAAAGAAAGACAAGCATTGCTGTCTTACTCTAACTTATAGCTGTGTACCTACTCACGTAAGTAAAACTTACAGGTCGGCCGGTCCCCTGCATACTTTATGGCTCAGTTTCAATGATGACTAACTCGACACATGCGAGCCTTATTCACCAATGATATCGTATCGACCCACTGTCTTTCTTGCCAACTTCATTTTGTCGTGCCAGTGGCTCCTGTTTACGCTGTTCCCACTTGACATAAAACCAATTTAAACGTTTTATTTTTATTGACAATCGCGGACCTCTGATTTTGAAGCTGTCACGTGACGTTCTTTTGTTTTGCACGAATTTCGAATTTGGAAAAGACGTGCTATTCCAAACTGTTTGCTATACTTTTTTATAGGTCCATGGCCAAAGAGTTGGGAAAAAGTATCCTATTACTGAACCTCTGCAATGTCTGCAGCATTTAGATTCATTGATCGATAACTAGGACGATATAAATCGTCATAAAAATCAACCAGTGAAACTATCATAAACAGTAGAAGCCGCCTGAAAAAGAATCCGAAACCATCAAGCATGTAAAGTATGACGAGAGGGGTTAATGGCAATGAAGCGAGAATATAAGCGAATGGCGTTCTGTACCCCAATTTTCGTCATTACTACGTATCAGTTTGTATTGGAACTGAGACAGCGCCTCCCAGCGGCACGTTTACACAACTATCATGATCGACAAGACATAGCGTTCCCATACAAACTGATGCGTATACGCAGACGAGAGTGACTCGTGTTTTGATCGTAATAACAATACTTAGGGTAAAGTATTCCCAAGAAAATAAGTCACATCGGCTGTTACCGGCGAGAGATTAGCCGAACGAGTAATTTATCTATATTGAACTTTATTTACAAACGCTCTGGGCACAATTTTGCTTGCTATGCACAGACTACATGCGGCTACTCGACGCATTAGGCGCTGGGGTACTAGACATCTGTCAAAGGTCATCTGTCTGAGACTTCAATCAATAACCAATCACAACGCAAGTGTTCAGCGCGCGAAAAAATCTCTTTTATCATTGGTAGATCGAAGTTTCCCGCGCCACAAAACTGGTTTTTTACTCAGGTACATCGTGAAGCATTCTTTGTTTGGTAATGCTGTACTGTTGTTTCTGTCTATCCCGCGTGGGATAGAGCGTGATATTTAAGGATATATACTTTTTTTTATAAAATAATGTCTAATGCAGAGAAAATCCGTTCCATTTCCAGTGAAAAGCGGGTTTAATAACGTCAAATTATCCCGTACCAGTTAACTGCGGTCGATACGCGATTAAGCGTGGACTGATTTAATTAATGCACCAGTTCACCGTCAGCGGCCGGTTCATATATCACGCCTAATATACAGAGATATTCCTTATCATAGCTGTGTCACTGCAGTTTGGGTGTACTAACGAAACAAAGGATTCCCGACCAACCACAGACTCTACAGGGTGGCCTGAAATTGATCGTGAATATTTTAACCAGTGGTCGGATGAACGCGTCTGATAACCCCTGTGGAGTTTTTTTTCCTGGATTTTTTTGTCAATTTTTTTTCTCTATGAAATTATTGCCCAGTCTTTCGTATTTCGGCTCTAAGTCAACTGGATAGCATTGCAATGTCGAACGATTGCATGCGCTTACGCTCCGACTAACGGGACTTTTTGCGTACTTGACGTAAAGTAAGTAAAACACAGGCCGCAATGACCTAATAAGCAATAAAACACTTCTCTCCCACAATGTCAATATAAAAAAAAAACACGAAATATGTTATAGGGTTTTTCAGACGCGTATCTATACCCGACCACAGGTTAAAATATTTACGGCCAATTTCCAGCCAGCCTGTATATCATAATGTTCCTACTAAGTATATTATATTCAGTATATTTATTTTTCTCTTAGTATTAGGTTTTTACAATATAATTATATAAAAGTAATAAATAAAATTGATTACAA
>BHDV01070121.1:43817-82728 GCA_005406045.1 Adoxophyes honmai | reverse complement strand
AACCATCTGGTTACCCTGAAATTGCTAAACGTGGCACTGGATTGTTGAATTCATGTGCTCTGCCTACCCCTCTTGGGAATACAGGTGTGAGAATATGTATGTATGTATTTTTAAGATATTTCAGTATTTTGAGACATATTGTGCGTCGTTTGTCAGTTTATGAGTTGTAGTATTCGCATTTTTTATTAACATTGCTGTAAACTTGAATAGATGTGTTATCAGGTGCACAAAATAACAATAACAACACAAGTATTCAACATTTTGACAATAGTAATAATATCAGAAAAACTAAAACCTTCTTTATTGAAAATGAGTACACTCCATCAAATCGTTATTCTTTTCATAACTCCAGTGTCTCTGTATTTACAGTATTTATCTCATAAACTTAATTACCAACTAAGAATAATGCTAACTTATTTTTTTTTATCTTAATTGTTTATCAGAGAAACTATCTCAGTGCTAACCTTGCAATATCGTGATTGGATGTTGCTATTTATTTTTATTACCATTGCGAATCTGTTTCACAATTGTAACCTTCAATCAACGCATTTAATATGTTTTTGCTTTGAAATCAATGACTACAGGCTATTAGAAAAGAGTGAAATCAGATAACTGTAATTGATATTGTGTCACCCACATTGGTAAAATTTAAGACTAGTACATACATACAATACATATAGTCTTAAAAAATGCTAAGTTTGCTTTTTAGGGTTTCGTCCGTCCGTTTGTTTCCAGGCTGTATCTCAAGAACTGTGCTAAGTAGACAGTTGACGTACCTATTTTTTTTTACTATTGCCGCAAATACTAAAAATAATTTTATGATCCCATACAACAATCGTAATTTTTTTGGTGATTTTTGGTGGATATAAATAATGGTAACAGGTAGGTAGACACTTGAAAATATTCACAGAATATTTAGTTGATTACCTCCTTTAAAAGTGAAAAATAAAATTAAAATAAAGTAATACCTAGGTACTTAGGTAAAATATAGGTAAAACAAAACCATGACTATTTCACCTCGAAGTCACTTCTAGCATAATTTTAGGTTTAAGAACAGATGGAAGAGGCATAATAGGCACTTATCTCTACCTATAATCTATTTCCTTAGTTGCATCTTACGACATTATGTGGAAGAAATGGAGATGAAGAGACTGCCCGCTAATGAAGTAGTGGGATGAGGCACATGTTTCGGTAAGTACGTATGTTTTACCCGGCAAAGTTCGAAAGGATTTTTGTGTTTGAATCTAGCCCTAGCTCTAAGTCGATTATTGTTACTAACAAATTATGGATTAGAAATCTGAAATTAACTAATTTAATTTAATTATAACATACTTATGACAAAACAAAATACTACTACTAATTAAAACTACCTACAAATATACTAACTAAACATTAAAATTAAAAACATCCCCGCGACCGCTGCCTCGGGGAAAGGTGCCCAAAAGGCTGGTAGCGTTTCCTCTCTGAATGACGATGCCAATTCGTTGCCCCAGGAACGCGCCAGCCCTCTGGTCTCCTGTAATTTTGATAAAATGTTTTTTTAAACGTGAAAAAATTTGTGGTCGCCAGGTCCCCTCGGGCCAAGTGTTTCTACCCCAAACGCCGTAAAACTGACGTTGTCACCGAGGTGACAGTATTTACGGCGCTTTAAGGCCTCGGCAGATATCGCCGCTGCGCCTGCCCTTGAAGCCGTTGAGCTCAGATGGGACGGCGCCAGAGTATCGACGCAAGTGGCGTCCCATACTAAAGGCCGTCCCGGTTGCCACGGCACCAACGTCATTCCGTCGGGCTTCTTGCCGTCATCCCGAGTGAGGCCGTTTGGCTCAAGCACAGCAGCAGGGAAGTTGCCGAAGTTGGCGCTGACGAGGGCTCGGCGGATGGTGTCGTTGAGACAGGCGTGGCAAGACAGCCTACTGGCGCTCTTCGGACGTCTGAGTCCGAAATTTAATTATAAGACATGTGCTACACTTGATTCAAGACGAGAGTCAGATGTTGAAGTTAAGTATTATGTAATGTTGATTTTTAATAATTTATAATCAGGTGTTTCATGTCGGTCGAAGTTAACAAACGCTATACAATACTTTTGCTGCATAAAGTAACGGGTGATCAGAACTATTGTTCAAAGTTTAATAAGCATCACTGGAAAAATATTTAACAATAGATATTTAATATCATCGTCCTTAGGTTCCAACGAGAAACAATAGCACACAAGACCTCCAAGGTGACTAATTTTCTTTACTGTCAGTATACACAATGATTTTCATCACATTTGCTAGGAAAAAAACATTACAGACAATGCATGACGTCACGTCACCGCGTCGTGCCGCTCCGCTTGCACTATCAATACGTTTGGATTGATTTTCACTTTTTTTTCGAATAGTAGAGGATCCTGCTACACAACGACCTTCGAAATTCAAAATTCAGAATTAAATTTTTCCTTTTTGACGTGACAACGTCTTAAATTAGGTTGCGGCTGGGAGTCACTTATGAAAAAGTGTAACGCTCGGTAACGTTACGATGACATCACCGAACGAGAGAGAGGCCCGCAGTGTTAAGGAGGTGGCGCTTCGATAGTGCGAAGCCTCTATGGTATCATGTGAGACGTCAAACGCAGACATGGACAGCTGTCACGATTGGGAGTTGACGTGACAACGTCTTAAATCAATAAATATTCTACCGAGAAAAAGACGTTGTCACGTAAAATCTTCGCCCGTAAAACCGACTTTACAGGCAACCATTTTTTTTCTTTTAAAATATTTTACCGGTTTCGTTAATAAATGAATTCTATACCAATCGAAAGCATGCAGCTCGTAGTATATTATGTAAAAGTTAAGTAGCCTATTTTTTTCCTGTACCAGACCGGTGCAAATTACGAGTATCAATTTACATGTTCATACCTGGCAACCCAAGGGTTGTGACAGGAAAAGATAGGCAACCTCGGTTTTTCATATACTATGGCCTGCATACTTTCAATTGGTATAAAATTTATTTATTAACCAAACCGGTGAAATAATATTAAAAAAAAATATATCCTGGACTGTTTGCTAGGCAACCCGTATGCAGTATTATGTTCTTTGATATATTAAATTACATAAAAAATGTGTTTGATCCATTAACCGGGGTCGCACTGAAAATCAGCGTTGCGGCTTGCCGCAATATTATGCTGAGTGCGGCCCTTTTGGCGCTATTTGGCACGGAAGTGGCACGCATATTTTTTAAGTTATTATTATTTATTTATTTAGGATAATTTATGTATTTTAGACAAGTTCATTATTATGTCTGTGTCAAATTGTTTTCAATAAATGTCTTTCTTTCTTTCTTTCTTTCTTTCTTAACCAGCTCGGTGAAGGTCGTTGTATGGCGGGATCTTAGGCTAGAATCATATGTACCACCAGACAAGTTGTGTTTCGTGTTCAATTCGAATGGTCAAACAGTCAGATTCTGCCAATAGGCTAAAAAAAAACAAAAAAAAACGCGTTGACATACATCCAAAAATGTAGGCCATTGTCTTATAGGATACACGCATGTAATGACACTATCGAGCAAGTGTGACATAAAAATATGTGCGTATTTATCCACAATTTAACTGACGCACCAAATAGACCGAAACATTTATAACCAAGCATAACATTAAGGCTGCTACATTCCCCACAATTCCTTAATTCAAACACGCTATTGGCCGTACAACTCCTACGACTTAGCGAAATGCTATAGAAACGTATCGCTAAATGGGTGAGACGTGCAGTACTGCAATCCCATTTCGTTGGCGCGAGTATAAACATGCAATACGAGCATTGTTAGTACTAGATACGAGCTAGAATGTGTACTGCAAGGAACACAAACGTAATGTGATGTGAGGCAAGGATTTTGATCGCTGACCGACCCTGGGACCAATTTATACAGGGTATAACTAAGCCCCCCTGGTGAGGATGAAGCCTGTGTTCCCAAATGGGGTAGGCAAATGACTAGTGACATAGACAAAGCCATGATTCATCATCATCAGCCTATATACGTCCCACTGCAGGGCACAGGCCTCCTCTCAGTATGAGAGGGCTTGGGCTATAGTTCCCATGCGGGCCCAGTGCGGATTGGGAACTTCACACAAAACGTTGAATTACTTCGTCGCTGTGTGTAGGCTTCCTCACGATATTTCCTTCACCGAATAGCTCGTGATAAATATCAAATTCGATATCGCACATAAATTCCGAAAAATTCAGAGGCGCGAGCCCGGGGTTTGAACCCACGTTCCTCTGCTTGAGAGGCCACAGGTCAAACCGCTGGGCTATCACGGCTTACTAACAATAAGCTATACCTACCTAGCCATGACTGTTCAATGCTTAATAGCCGCTTCCAGCATATTTTTGAAGTAAAATATACCTAAACCTATTCTCTAGTCACTTCTTGCGACATCCATGGAAGAAATGGTCAGGGTCTATTCATATCCGACAAACAAAACAAACTGGACAAATAAGTAGCGTTTTATTCTGCTTCTGAACCATATTCGTAATTTTTCTAAATATTTTAATGGAATCAAGCAAACTTTTTCTCTTATTTCATTTTTTTTCTGTAAAAGAGTTCTTTCTTACGAAGACGGTTGTAGACCGAAGGAACAAAATTGTACCTACTGCCAAATTATGAAATACCCAACAAAATCACGTTGCAAAATTCCACCTGAACAAACTTACATAATATATCTACGCAGTGCAAGTTTTAAAATGAAACCTTGTAAAGACAAAATGGAGTCCTATATTTTTCTTTCATTCTCTACTCGTAAATTGCTAGATTCAAGTAATTTCATTGCAGAGATAAATACTCTTTGATCGCTAAAGTGCAGTGAGGAAATAGATTCTTAATTCTTTGAATAAACTTGTCGCCGATAGTTGGTATTTTAAATTGGGTTATCTGTAAAATAGTTCTTTGAATTTTCAGCTGAGATACGCTAAGGAACTGGTGACGGAGTAAAAAAGATATACCTACATACATCTTTTTCCGTGTGGTGTCGAGTTTAGAATAACACCTCTCCATTTCTTCCGTAGATGTCTTAAGAGGCGACTAAGGACATAGGTTAAGGTATACTTTAGGCGACAGGCTAGCAACCTGTCACTATTGTACCTGCTACCTCAAAACCTAAAAAAATATTATGTCAGAAGTGGCCACAAAACGTGAAATAGTCATCGTTTTATCTAGGTAGCGTTTTGTGTGCTCTTCTTACCCCTTTTGCAAATACAAGCATGATGGACCAAATGTATACCAAATGTGTACCAAATGGCAAAATTTTATGTTTCGCAGTCCCTTAGATATTTCAAGGTTAATAGGTATAATATAGTGACAGGAAGCTAGTTTGTCGCCTAAAGTATACCTATTGTCTAAATCGCCTCTTACGACACGGATAAAACGGGGAGGAGTTGTTCTAAACACGACTCTTAATGCGCTGGTGGTTAATAATAAACAACCGTATCTCGAGTCAAACTACGATCGAGATCCATCTCATCAGCCGACACAAAAACCGGACAAAAACTGAATACGGAAAGCATTCCGTATTCTCACTATTACCAGTAGCAATTTCCCGTATTTTCTAGAACAAAAAATGCTCCATTTCTCCATTTCTCCCCTTTCGCTTCCACATGTAGCGATTAATTGTCACTTTTTCATGTGCGGAACAATGAGTTGTTCCAATGCAAACTTGTTATTTCCATGAACAATGGCGCATTCGACTAATGGAAGCATAACTGGACTACTGCTGATGGTACAAGTCTCAGGCGGACGTTTTTAACTTAATAATATTATATTAATCCAGACAGCAAACAACCATTTTTTTTGCCCATACATTTTATGTGCTAATTCTCTATTTTTATGTTACTTCTAACCAGAATCACGAGTTTTTTTTTATTTCATTGGAAGAAAAGACGTGTCCCAGATTATTTTTTTCTATTAGGTAAAAGGTACTAACTAAATTTATGTGAGAAGTTCGTACGCTGTAAAGAGCATGAAAACTACGAGTTTAATTGAAGTCCTTTTATAATAACGAAGAAACATTTAACTTGCAGTGAAACTTGATGAAATATGATGATATCCAAAATACGCTTTCATTGAAATATTGAATTTTTCATAATCAATCTTAAATTTATAGTTTTCATCCAATATTGCTATTTTCTATCTTTTTTTACATTTTTTTTAACATACTAGTGTGACTACAACAAATGAGCCCTACGCCGAAGTTAAAAAAAATTAAACCGCTTCAGCTTGTTCCTCGCAATAATCACTATATATATACCTCGGACAAGCTACTATTGTGTCCAAAGTGTAATTGAGGTTATCGTTACTGGCCGGTATCGGCGTCTCCACAACCTCGTATGCGTATCGTATGAACGCCCATAGCCGCATATTGGTTCGGTCCTTGAGTGTGAATGGTTGATTTACTTTACAGTGTTTTTTAGGGTTCGGTACTTAACTATAGTTTCGTATTAAGTATGTTTTGTTTATTAAAGTAAGAGCGGTGTTAAGTGGGTAAGGTAAGGAAGCAAAGAGTTTATTACATAATTTGGCGAATTATGTCCAAGGATTAGAAGTCACGTAGCTAAAAAGACCAAACACGTATGTCGTGGAATGTAGAATTTTTTAAATAGTATCGATTGAGTAATTTTTAGAATTTGTATAACAAATCGATTGTCCGCTATGAGTGATTGTTTCTGTACGTCTGTCTGTTACATCGACTATCACAATCGATAGATTTCTTATAGTTTTTGGCTAATTTTCGAATGATTCAGATATACGTCTTTTATACATCTATAAATTATAGAGCTTCATTTAATATATCAGTGATCAGTGTCATTACACATTAAACTACCGTGAGACTCACTCATCTTATAGTGAAACTAACGTACTAACTATTCTATGGACCACTGCTTGTAATAAGTATGTTGTGTTGTCTGAATTAAATGATTTTTATTTATTATTTTTTATAAATTAAAGATATCAGTGTCATTAAAATTTTGCGAATTTGAAGATTGCAAATTTTTTGAAGTCAAATTCATCGGCAGGAAACCCAATTTCAGTTGATTAATAATGATGGCCCCGTGTGGTGCCAGGTTAGAATAGCACCTCCCCCTTTCTTCCCGTCAGTGTCGTAAGAGTCGACTCAGGGAAAGGGTTAGTGTATTGTGGGCGATGGGCTAGCAACCTGTCACCGCAATATCACGTTTAACCATCTGGCTACCCTGAATTTGCTAAGCGTGGCACTGGATTTTTGAATTCATGTGCTCTGCCTACCCCTCATGGGAATATAGGCGTGAGAATATGTATCGTATGTATAATGATGTTCAATACTCGGTAAAATTATGTTCACTATGAACAAACCTTCTGAATCTTGAAGACACTCATCTTCGCAAAGTTCGTCAAAATAGCGGTGTTACCTTCCTCTAACAGGTAAAAAATCAGGGTTGATGCACTATTTTTCTGCTACACTATAATGTTTACTTCCACTTTTAAATCTGGGTGTGTTGGGAGGGGAAGACCTAGACGGATGTTCCGTGACCAAATCGCGGACGTTTTAGAAACAGGTCAGGTCAAGAGTACCCGAAATCGACGAGCATGTATGAAGAGACTAATGAATGTTGATGAAGCTAAAGAAGTATGTCAGGATCGTAGCAAGTGGAACAAAGTGGTCTCTGCCTACCCTTGTGGGAAAGAGGCGTGACTGTATGTATGTATGTATTTAAATCTGCAAATAATTCATGTTGATGCCTTTTCAATTCCTCTAGACAAATTTCTAGGCTTAGAATCGCGATTGCTTCCCTCTTCCAATAGTCTTGCTGATTTCATAATTAAAACTTGTAAACTTTTCTTGTAACAGCAAGAAACATAATACCAGCATCCCATCCAATACAATGACACATCTTTTGAAAACTCTCACATGTTTTTCTGAAACTGAATAGAAAATAGGGTCGAGCCGTCACAATGTCATTCGAGTACCTCTCTGATTTAATATGACCTATTTCCCGTAGAAGGGTAACAATTGCACATAAGGAAGGTTTCCTTCAAAGCTTATGTGATAACTCAATATTGAGCGAAAGAGTTCCTTTGCCGTTGTACATACCTACATCACGTCTGTATTCCTAACTGGAGTAGGTAGAACATACGAAACAAAACCATGACTATTTTTAACTGACTTCAAAAAAAGGAGGAGGTTTTCAATTCGATCTTTTTTTTTTTTGCGTATCTTACTCGATATCTCGGAGACCCGTGGACCGATTTTCAATTTTTTTTTAATCGAAACGGTATTGTAACTCGAAATTGGTCCCATTGGCACGAAATCAGGATCTGATGATGGAATCGTGGAGAAATCGAGGGAACTCTTCAAATGTTATAGGGACATGTACAGTGTTTTCGGTAATTTGTTGATGAAGTCAAGAATTTACATTCAGTAAACAGAATACTTTCAAAATACTGCTAATTTGAAGTCGTTTTTTTTTTGTTATAAATTATCATGTTTCGCTACTACTTCTAGTATAAGTAAGTAAGTAAAAAACTCTTTATTGTACAAAAAAGAAATAAAATAAATAGATAAAATAAATAAATATAGTATATCTTTTAGGCTTCAAGTGGGAATGTATAAAAGCGACAGGTGTTTCTTTAGTTGCCTCTCACAGCATCTACGGAAGAAATGGAGAGGTGTCATTCTAGATCCGATATAATCAACAAATCTATAGCAGTCCCTTGTGCCAGGATTTACTTTTTAACAGCCAAACGTAATAAATACATATATCACGTCTGTATTCCTAAACGGGTAGGCAGAGCACACAAAACGCTACATAGACAAAACGATGACTATTTCACGTTTCGTGGTCACTTCTTGCATATTTTTTACGTTTTAAGGTGGCAGGTACAATCGTGATAGGTTGCTAGCCTGTCTCCTAAAATAATATACCTTGACCCTAGTCCTTCGCCCCCTTTTACGACATCCACGGATGAAATGGAGAGGTGTTATAAATCCGACACCTCGCAGACATTATAGTTGACACAAATTACGCGTTTAATATTGCCAAATTACAGGCAAATGACCACTGGCAAGGTCAATTAGCAATTCGATTACAACCTTGACCGATCAAGGCGACGGCGATAGCGATTCCGTTGAAGCGTATACTATCGATACACTACCGACCGCGATAGAGAGAGTAAGAAATTTATTACATACATACAATTACGACTGTGTCCCCAAACGGGGTAGGCAGAGCACACGAAACGTGCCAAAGACAAAACCATGACGATTACTTTTTCACAATTCGCAGCCACTTCTAGCATAATTTTAGGTTTGAAAACAGATGGAAGAGGTAGCATAATAGTGACAGGTTGTTAGCCTGTCGCTTAAAGTATACCTAAACCCTTTTTAGACTCACAATGATACAGAAATTATAAACATGCAGTTAAAATAAAACTAACAATTCAATAGAAATAATTTAATGCTACGTTTACCCGCTTGGCAAGTCTACACAAGCATCCACAAACGCAAGCGTGTAAACAGGCTGTTTGGCGTGGCTTGTAAGAACTTTTGTATGGTAAGAGCGCTTGCAAAGGCTTGGAGCTTGTGGAGGTTTGGCAAGTCTCTGCAAGCGTGTAAACATATCATTAAATTAAATTAAAACTAAACAAAACATTCTAAAGTAGAGCAGATTTATTTAGATATTGTGGCTACCAAGGTATAGATGGTACAGAACTGGGAACGTTTTGAAAAAGGTCATGTCAAGTCAAGAGTACTCGGAACCGACAAGCATAATATTATTATGTATGAAAAGATTGATGGATGTGCATGAAGCGACAGAGGTATCAGATCTTAGGATTGTAGCAAGTGGAATAAAGAAGTGTTGAAAGAGAAGAAAGAGACATAATGGAATAGGGATGATGACAGGGTTAAAAATATATCATTCTAATTAGTCCGTAAGTTCAACATCGACAAAGGTACAGATCATCAAGCTTCCTGAGTGGGGGCTCGTGACGTCACGGTTGAGTAAAACTAGGTACAATTTTTACTCAAACGAGACGTCACTCGAAACTTTTAGCGAACTAAATTTCTTCTAATTTAAATTAAATCCCACAGATGGGGGCTCATCAGGGATAAATTAAAAAAAGAAAGAAAGTACGACGAAGAAGATAAAGACATAAGAAGGAAAAAACAAAGACGACTTAAAAAAGAACGACGACGGCTACGATGGGTCATCGCGGGGAAAAGAAGCAAGAAGCTTTAGACGATGAAAAAAACGTTCTTCGAGAACGTTGGATGCTGAGAATGACGGCTGACTTAGTTCCTGCTTTCAGCGGAAATGACAAGACGTACGCAGTCTCCCGCTGGATAGACGATGTGGAGGACAACGCGGAGATTTTCGGCTGGACGCCGCTGCAGCAGTTGTTGGTGGCGAGGCGAGCACTAACAGGAACAGCAGCTCTGTGGTTGCGAGCGGAGCGGCCGCACAGGACGTGGGCAGAGCTGAAGGCGGCTCTTACTGAAGAATTTGCTGACTCTATTGACTCAAAGACCATTCATGAGATGATGATGAGTGCAAGGAAGAAACAGCATGACGAGACTTGCATGGATTATATGCTGATTATGAAAGAACTCGGAAGACGTGGCAAAATGACGGATAGCGTCGCGATCAAGTACATTGTGGACGGAATCGAAGATGAAAAAATCAACAAGATTGTGTTATACGGCGTGAGCACCTACAACGACCTAAAAGTAAAACTTAAAATTTACGAAAAATTAAAAAAAACGTTACCTAAGCATTGTTCGCGAAATAAGCAAATACAAAATGACAAGCTGAGACGTTTTTGCTGTGGGGATAGGGGGCTTACGACGGTGGATTGCCCACATAAAGAAAAATGCTCTAAGTGTTTGAAATGCGGTTACATTTCTGCTAAATGTACGAGCACCGGCAATAATGTGAAGCCAGGGGCAAAAACATTTAATGCAGCAAAGGAAGTGTCAAAATCCTATGACCGAAAAGGGCGGAACGTCGTGAGCAACGTTACTACGGACGACACTACGCAGGTGCGATGCGACGGTACGAAGATGGCGCCAAAATTCAAATGTCTAACTGCGAACAAAATTGACAGTGCAGACAGCGGTAAAAACAAAAAGATAAGTGTCAAACGATTGCAGAACGAGTTTACGAGCATAACACCAAAGAAAACCGTAATAATAAACGGGAAGACGGCCATTGCCTTGATAGACACGGGCATCCACGTAAATTTAATGACGTTGAACCTGTATAACTCGCTTTGTGTCTCGAAAAGTTACGATAGTTGTGTGTTTACCGGACTTGGACGACAGTCAAAGGTAAATTCGCTAGGAAAAATTTCTGTGCCGATGATTATTGATAATAAGTGTTTTAATAATGTGTTCTTTCATATTATTCCTAAGAATATGATGATATTTTTTGATTTAGTAATAGGACAGGAATTTCTTAAAGATGTTATTATGATAATGAATGACGGGTTAGTTATTTTGAAGGAACAAGATTGGATGGGTAAAATGAATTGTTTTGCGGTGTCTGATGATATGTGTTTAGCTCTTAAGAAGGATCGAAAGAAAAAAGAGGAAAGAAGGTTAAAGCAACAGGTACATCAGGTTGACAGTATTGACAGGTACGTAGCAAAGCAGACCAGAAAGCGCCCGAGTTCAAAGGATGATGACGGTGACGATGACGATAAGGACGATGATGATGACAATGACGATAAAGATGACGATTTCGATGACGATGACAATGACGACGCTGGTGATGTCGATTTAAACGATGTCGATGACTGTGTCGATCATGACGATGACGATGATGATGACGATGATGACGATGGCGATATCGATGTCGATGACAATGACGATGACGATGTCAACGATGTTAGTGACAATGAGGACGATGGTGATGTCGATGTCGATGGCGACGTCAATGTCGATGTCGATGGCGAAGACGACTATGGCGATGTCGATGTCCATGACGATGACGATGTCGATGTCGATGTCGATGTCGGTGTCGATGTCGATGTCGATGACGATAATGATGACAATCACGATGACGATGTCAACGATGTTGGTGACAATGAGGACGATGGCGATGTCGATGTCGATGGCGACGTCAATGTCGATGTCGATGGCGAAGACGACTATGGCGATGTCGATGTCCATGACGATGACGATGTCGATGTCGATGTAGGTGTCGATGTCGATGTCGATGTCGATGACGATAATGATGACAATCACGATGACAATGACGACGACGGCAATGTCGATGTCGATGTCAACGATGTCGATGACTATGTCGATGGAAGCGATGATGTTCATGGCGATGTCGATGTCAACGATGTCGATGACTATGTCGATGAAGGCGATGATGACTATGGCGATGTCGATGTTAATGATGTCGATGACAATGTCAATGAGGGTGATGATGACTATGGCGATGTTGATGTCGATGTCAACGATGTCGATGACTATGTCGATGAAGGCAATGATGACTATGGCGATGTCGATGTCAACGATGTCGATGACTATGTCAATGAGGGTGATGACGACCATGGCGATGTCGATGTCGATGTCAACGATGTCGATGACTATGTCGATGAGGGCGATGATGGCTATGGCGATGTCGATGACGATGATGATGACGATCACGATGACGATGACAATGATGGTGATGTCGATGTCAATGACGATGACGATGTCGATGTCGATGTCGATGACTATGATGATGACGATCACGATGACGATGTCGATGTCAATGATGTCGATGACTATGTCGATGAAGGCGATGGCGGCTATGGCGATGTCGATGACGATGACGATCATAATGACGATGACGATAACGACGACAATGATGGTGATGTCGATGTCAATGACGATCATAATGATGATGACGATAACGACGACAATGATGGTGATGTCGATGTCAATGACGATGACGATGTCGATGTCGGTTTCGATGTCAATGTCGATGACGATCATGATGACAATCACGATGACGACGATGGCGATTTCGAATGTCGATGTCAATGATGTCGATGAAGGCGATGATGACTATGTCGATGAAGGCGATGGCGGCTATGGCGATGTCGATGACGATGACGATCATAATGACGATGACGATAACGACGACAATGATGGTGATGTCGATGTCAATGACGATGACGATGTCGATGTCGGTTTCGATGTCAATGTCGATGACGATCATGATGACAATCACGATGACGACGATGGCGATTTCGAATGTCGATGTCAATGATGTCGATGAAGGCGATGATGACTATGGCGATGTCGATGCCGATGTCAACGATGTGGTAAACTTGAGACATTAACTGTATCGCTGGTGGACGTGGTGTAGTCAACGTAAATGTACCACTAGTAGATTTAAAGCATTTAGCAATATAGAAATATTACAGTAATCTTTTATTAATTTGGAGTGTGTTATGCAGTAGGGCGTAAAGACATGCCCAGGTACAAGTACAGGATTACTCAATTACTCATTACATTACATTAAGACAAGTGTTAACGGAACTCCGTTCCTAAGAATTAGTACTCTGGACGCTAGCCGGTGGCATTTGGATAGGCAGGGTTCCCTGACGCCGTCAAAAACCAGTCCTGGCGCTCAACAATAGTAGATAAGTACCTAGTTATAAGATAGCTTTAAGATTAATTTAAGTAATAGTCGTTAAGTAAATTTGTATCTTTTGTTTAGTTGATTGTGTATTAGTATTTTAATCTAACTTTAAGGTGTCCTAGTTTTGGTTTAAATAAAATATTGATTTTCTTGCGTTAAGGTTCCGTGTTTTATATGACTGACCTTGCTGACCCATAACAATGTACGCGGGACTTAATCACGATTTAATAGATTTACCTTCTCGACATGATGATGAAAAGATTCAGTTCACACGTGAAGTGGAGGTGGAACACATACTACCGCTTACATCTGTTTTCAAACCCGAAATGATGCTAGAAGTGGCTGCTAAGCGTGAAATTGGTAATCATGGTCATGTCTAAGTATTTCACGTTTCGTATGCTCTGCCTGCACCATTTGGGAATATAGGCGTGATTATGTATGTATGTTAAATTACTGAATTTGGGACTAGGTGATTAATATAAATTGTCCAATAACATTATTATCGTTATATTTTTCCAAACAAAATCTAATGACGTTTACAATTCCTAGCCTTCGTCTTTATACTCGTGCTCTCTATTATCTTATTGTAAGTACCTACCTACAATCTCTCTTAATAATTTTTAGTGTTCGACCAAAGCTTCGGCTTCGGCTTCGGCTTCGGCCGCTTTCGGCCAAACTTTCGGCTTCGGCGAAAATTTGGCCGAAGCTTTGGCCGAACCCGAAGGTTTGCAAATTGTGATTTGAAATTGAACGAACGATGCCAGAGCGAGACGGATAGTGCGCAGCGCTTAACAGGGCAGCGTTTTGCCGGCCCGATCGCATTGCTTGCAGTTAATTATATAAATTAGTGACAACAGTGACAACACATAACATAACAACATAGTCACATTTGATTTAGAAGTGAAAAATGCACATAATCTACTGCAGTTTTTTTTTGCTATTACCAAATTTTCGTATTTCTTAGGGTCAACATGGGGTCAACACACCTTCGGCTTTGGCTTCGGCTTCGGCCGAAGGTTTTGATGAAAACCGATTAATCGGTTTCGGCTCGGACACTAATAATTTTAAGCAAAAAAAAAAAGCGCGACAAGGTTTCAACTTCCTTCAGCAACAGTAAGACATCTGAACATAACTGAACTCTTACCTTGTAATTATATCGGCAACGTTATTACATCCTTGATTACAAACCTTATCTGCAGTAACTGAACGACTGCTCGAAACGCCTCGAGATATTGCACTACATTGTAAATTGCATAAATGCAGATATTCCAACAATGTGGCGGACAGTTGCTGAGTTACTTCGCTTTCGAAACATTAACGCTCTGCTGCCTCAGTTGTTCAAAAATGCTCGCTAGTTTTTGGATTTGTAATGGAATTGTTTAAGGTTCAACTATGTATTTTTGAAGCATAAAATTGTTAGATTAGCTTGGCATGTATCGGGCTAATTCGGATCCTAAGGCTCAATTCCCACCAGAAGAGCAGCGCAGCGCGGCGTAGCGGAGCGCAGTTTCAGTGTCATGAGAATTTCAACTTTATTTTAATTACAATAAGACTTACTATCGCATGAGAAACTCTAACGATGCGCGCGCATGCCCGCGTATCCATGGTAATTCCAGCGCATTCCATAAACAAAGCCGTGCGACTGCGCGAGCTGTCGCAGGAAGGTCCGAGGATGCTCGAGTAGTCGCGACGGCCGCTGTCAATACATTATGTCAATATGTCAATAATTATGTAAATTCCAGCGACTTCCTACGCATTCCAGCGGTTTCTCGAGCAGTCGCAGGAATCCTCGCAAATTCTCCACGGAGCGGGTCGCTGCGCTACGCCGCGCTGCGCTGCTCTTCTGGTGTGAATTGAGCCTAATGGCGTTTTTTCCGCGCGACTGCTTGACGCAATTGACGCTGGCTGACGTTTATTTTCAGCTGTTTTGACACGTTGCTCTCGATGTAAAGCCCGTCACAGACTACGCATATAGTACATTTCGATACAAGTGCGGAAAGTTTGTCATTATTTACGAGTATCGAGATATCTTACCACGAGCCGCAGGCGAGTGGTAAGACTCGGTACGAGTAATGAATGACAATTCCGCACTAGTATCGAACGACTTTTTTTAATACAGTTGCGAAAAAAAAGACATGTTTAGTAAATTAATAATAATAAAATAATATTTTCTCAGACCAGGCTGTATGGCGTTGAAGCCTTTGCCTTTTCCTTAAAGGAAAGAATATTAAAAAAAAGAAAAACGCCTCTTATGGGCGGGCGATTTGACACATTTGGCGGCCATTCCATTCCACTCAGATGGTTTGATTAAGAAAGGTTTTTCAACATTAAATATAAAACGTATAATGATGGAAACTTGTGTGATAAAATTATTAAAAATGTACTTATATTTCTTAATTTTTTTATGTTCATAACAATGTTTAAAGAAATTAAATAATTATTAAATTTTTATTAATTATTACATCATAAACATTAATTGATGAGTACCTACTTAGTCATAAATTGGAACAAGCATAATTAAAAAAAAGTGGAAATGAAAAAAGCACTAGTGCGCGAATTCGAACTTTCCGCACGATCTGCAGCCACGAAAAGCACCCATTTTTGAGCAACTGTATTAAAAATATTTTATCTGCGTATAAATGCCATTTTTCCATATGTCGGTGTAAAAAATACCTGACGGTAAATCTGCGCGGTGTGTGGTAGCTCATTGAATTGTATAAGGAGCGATATTGACCGATATATGATCTGTAACAGATATCTTACCGTATCTGCTTAAGAGGAAATGGAGCGGTCATATTTTGTATGGAAACGTAGTCCCCTGATTCCTCGCTGGATATTACCCGTAGAACAATGTTTTTTTACATCAACAATCTAATGATATATAAGCATGTTCCTATGTTTTCTTTTTTTTCTTTATTGAATTATTAAAGGAGATATTAACCTTCAAAAACATGAAAAATTGGTAAGTTTTTTCCGTCGTGTTCAAACCTCTAGAAACCAAATTTAACACAATTATATCAAAATATAAGAACATAGAAACACAGTTATGACATTTTTTAAACATTTAATGAAAAAACATATTTAATCGGTTAAGTTTTGGAGAAGAAATCAGGGGACTACAAAACGTTGTTTTTGAATAATTTTCATAGGTATTTTCGGTCCGAGCTGTAGTTGTTCTTATCGCACTCGACGTCGTCTGGGCAGGTCACAGTGCGACAGCAATAGATTTAGCAAATACCTATTTTTCAATTCCCTCGACCGGCATATTTCCTCTTAATGTGTGACGGGCTTAAATGTAGAAATAATCTCGATGTATAGACGTGAGCGTATCCGCTTTATTTCATTATGAATGTAGTTATTATTATGTTTCCGTGTGATATTTTTAGATTCACTTTGTAGAGATTGATTCTTTCTTGTTTTATAAGTCATATCTTATTTTTCCTTATACTTCAAGATTATCTTGTACCTAATTGTAAATATTTGTGATAATGTCACTTTTATCATGTAATAGCAGATCTAATTTTAAGCTTTAATTACCAGTACTTTTAAAGTAGTAATACCATGAAATATAGGCATTGCTAGGTTGACGAAATGTTTTTGTAAAATAAAACCCAATTAAAGTTTGCAAACGTATATTTGACCACAGCGTAGAATATCAAATAACTTCGACACTGACGAAAAAATAACCAGAATAATTACGAAAAATTCTGGATCTCAAAATAGTTTTATTTGATATCCTTTTCAATATTCTAATTCTTTCTGAATCTGCTCAACCGTCTTCCCTTTCGTTTCTGGCATTTTAACAAAGCAAATAATAGCTCCAATGAAGTTTACACACGTGAATATGTAGAATATGGAGTGCATCCCCAAGTAATCCACAGCTGTTGTAAAAACTGCAGTTTGGAATGCACTTAAAAGCCATCCAAATGTGGAAAGAATCCCGAGGACTTTTGACCGCAGCTGTAAAAAATATTTTCATTCGTTATATCTACCACTTATTAGTAACATCAGTGGGGTTACTATCTTAATGCAAGGACACAAATATTGAGGTGCATCGTGGTGGAACTAGTGCGATCTTATAACACAAGGGAGATAGCATTTTTGATCTAGTGCTGGGTCAAGGCAAATAGTATCTTCTGCATACTTAAATGATAAAGAAGATGGATGAAAAATGATGGCTGCGCAAAATTTTATAGTACTTTGTCAACGGTTTATTATCTACAGGTAAATTTTGGAGGTTGCATGTACAGCCAAACCAACCTGACAGCTGCAGACCATTGTCAATGACATTAAGATTTTCTTTTATTTATTTGTCTTTTTACATAACGTTGTTTCCAGCACAAATTAGCAAATACCTTGTTCTTCTCACCAACAAGTTTCAAGAATTAATAATGGTGCAGCGTCGACACTTTTAACTGGTCTTTTTACTTATTACGAAGTCTTCTCATTATAACATCTAGCTAGAGCAACCTACGAGTTCGTACGACCCCTATACCTAAGGTTTCTCCCTTACAGTACATTAGTCAATCTTTTCTTGGCAGGGTCTTCAACTTACTTGAACGCTAAACATCTCCGGTACAACTATGTATGGTATAGGCAGAGTCTGTCCGCTAGCGAGAAGACAGATACCAATGCAAGTGACTGGAATCCACGACGGAATGGAAGATCCTTGCAGCTGAACTAAGAGCATTGACCCCAACACTGCTAGCGGTGCCCCCGACATAAGAACACTGAAGATTAGTAGTGGCTGAAAAAAAAAATACTCATTAAAAAAAAGTTTGATTTTATCGAAATGCGTGATTTGAGCGGCCAATCAGCAATTGCCACAAGATCATGACCTCTGCAGAATCACTCTGGATTAGCATCATCATTTTACTCTATTATTTTCCGACACAGAGGGTAATACAGTATTACTAATACTGCTGGTGCAACTTATTGTTACACGAGGCACTAGCTAGATCTTAGGGCTGTGGCTTGGAAATCTGTCTTGAATGTACAAAAGTGATCTTTAACCATCAGGAGACCAGGAATATACAAAAGTAATTTTCAACCATCAGGAGATAATAATTATGCTCGTCTACTTTCCTTTCAAATGGAGTAAGAACAAACAAAATGTTACATCGACAAAATAGTCACTACTCTACGTTTCGTCACCACTTTCAGCATATTTTTGTTTTTTAAGTCAGATGCAAGTGCTGCAATAGTGACTGGTTTGCTAGCCTGTCACCTAAATTGTACCTTAAACTATTTCCCTTAGTAGCCACTTAAGACATCTTCGGAAGAAATGGAAGAGTCTCTAAACCCGACACCACACAGGGCTTCCCTTAACATGATATAAAATATCTCATGCAAAGGCAGCTAAGGCATTCAGGGTGAAAGTAGCCATAAGTAGCCATCTGAACTTACCTTTATCACGTTTGACCATCTGGTTACCCTGAAATTGCTAAACGTGACACTGGATTTTCGAATTCATGTGCTCTGCCTACCCCTCTTGGGAATACAGGCGTGAGAATATGTATGTATGTATGTAAACTTACCTTTCTACCAAACCTCTCAACTGTGATCGCTGACATCAGAGTCCCAACCGCCATGAGAGCAGGAAACGCTATGGCCTGGAGGTCTGGTGAGAAGGTCACACCAGAATTCCTCATAATGAGGGAGGCGTACGAGAGGATAGCGTAGTTTCCTCCAGCATCTAGCATTGTGATCATGAGGAAAGACAGGCCCAGGGCTCTTCTGGTAGACCTTGTTGCAACTGAAGTGTAAAAAAAAAGTTAGAAGAAAGAACGAAATTATTTTATTTACTCTCATTCGACACAAATACAAAAGGTAGAATAGAAGACTAGCAGCAACATTATGTCGCTACCAAATTACTGGTGTCTATTATCATACCTTACCATGCTTGTATTTCTATAGTGATCATGACTGCGCTATCTATGTTTGTTAGCTCATGTATTATTATGCTATTGTGCTTATGTCTGCTCTAATTTTGTTTGCTAAATTATGTACTACTATGCTACTGTGCTGACTACATGACTACACTTACTATTCTTGCTAGCTTACGTACATTGTGCCCGCGTGCTGTGTCAACTACGCTTGCTAGCTAATGTGATTATATACTTTTACTTAACTTACAAAGAGATTTGAATGACACCAGCGGTAAGTCATCAGATGTGGCCATTTCACTTTCAATCAGTAAAATCTCTCTAGTGATATCTTTCTGGTCATTGTTAACTCCTCGAAGCCAGGCCATTACTTCAGTCGCTTCCTGAAGAAATACATTTAAAAAAAAAAATGATTTATGGAAAGTGCCTAAAGGTTCGATTGACGGCCCCTCAAGCTGTGTCGTGAGCTCAAACCATGGCTTTCAACTTTGAGTTTTTCGTATTTTATGTCCAAAATTTATCACGAACTATCTGATTAAGGAAAATACTGTAAGGAACCCTGCGCACAACTGCAAAGCAATTCAATCAATGTCGTTTGAGAACAGCCCAAGCCCTCTTGTACTGAAAGACGGCCTGTGCTAATCAGTAAATCGTGTAAAGGTTGGGTGATGATGATGAAGTTGAAATATTCAGTTCGTCCGCAAAGATACGAACTCTGAATTAATGCTACTGTCGTGATTTCTTAGGTTAGAGTAATAGTAGTTAGAATAGATAATGTAAGGTGAAGATAAGAAGCTGTACACAATGAATTGTAACGATTTTATTGAAAGTAAATAATTGCAATTTTTCATTAAATTATCTCATTAATTACCTGAATTCTGCCTTTCTTCACCAGGAAAGCAGGAGTCTCAGGAACTTTGAACAATGCCAGGAAATTTAGGATTGGGATCCAGACAACAATCCATAGAACTGTATGGTAATCCAAGTATGCACCCATTGCATACATTATTAAAATACCGAGGCACTGAAAATAAGTATGAATTTTATTGTACCATCGAACCAATTAATTACTGACCCACCATAGAACCTTTTCACGGTGAACGTCATATTGACATTGCATTGATTGACAAAGGAAATGTTTATGACGTTTATTGTGACAACGTTCTGCGATGGGTCAGGAATCAGTTGGTTCGATAGTACATAAATACGCGAAGACAGCATCCACTGAAGAAATGGAGAGGTATTATTCTAACCCGACACCACACAGGACCTGTTACTAAACCTAAGTTAACATAAAAGATTGAACTTAGAAAACTCTTTGAAAAGCCCACTATTTGTATGTTTTCTGTACATGTTTGCTTAAAATACTAGTTTTATTGGGGTATTACCTGTATAAAGAGACTAATGAATGTGGATGACTCAAAAGCGATATGTCAGGATCGTCGCAAGTGGAACAAAGTGCTCTCTGCCAAACCCTGTGGGAAAGAGGCGTGACTGTATGTATGTATTACCTGTAGCAGTAGTCCTAGGGACCCCAGCACCCCCCGCAGCGAGTCCTGGCTGATCTCCTTGAGGTACATGGGCGCGAGGCTGTGCACCGCGCCGCCGGCCACGCCGCAGCACGCCTGCGCCGCCATCAGGCAGATGGGGTGAGCTGACACCAGTTTCAGGGCAAATCCCAGCTGGAAATACATCAGATTTCATTTTGTGGCTTGGACACTAGGGGCGTGAATCTAATTTGATTGTTTTTTGTTCGAAAATCAAATTATTGTCACCAGCTTCAAGGCGAAACCCAGACGGAAATCAAAGTTTTCAAGAAAACCAGCGATCAAATCTGAAAAGCTGAATGTCGTTAAATCGATGTAGTATCAGGTTTCAATAACATCTCGTCATTTCTTCCATTTCGTCGAAATAGGCGGCTAATGAAAGGCGAAACTCAGCTGGAAATATACCAGATTTAATCGAAGCCTGAATTCTAGGGGCGTGAATCTTAAATATGTCGTGTATCGTATTGTCGTATGTCGTTTTGTGTCTATGTCGTGTATTTTTTGTTCGAAAGGCAAATTATTGTCGTCAGTCGTCAGTATTAGGGTCTCATTACGATCTTTGATTTTTGTAATTTCTAAGTTTATTTATTAGACAGCGCTTAACAGGTCTATCGGATGCAATGTAATTATTAGTCCTATCGTTTTGTCACATAACATATTTTGTCCTGATACACTTAGCTTCACATATTTTTGACTGTCCAAAATTGTTGCTCCTATTATTGCTCCTATATTGATGTCGCTCCATAAGAGGGTTTTAAGTTTTATAGTAAGCGTAGGACAGTGAGACCCTGCTTAAATAACACTATCTAGTAAAGTCCATATTTCGGAGAACCGCCTCTTAGTTCGATGATTATCAGTAGACATTATTTCTAGTCTTCGTCTATGTTTAGAGATCGTAATAATCAAAGTGCGGACAGCGGATGCAGTCGGGTGACAAAAGCATAAGATGGATAGGACTTTAATTAAATTTTGAGCAATATTTATTCATATTTTTTTATTAAAAATATTATATCAGAAATAACAAAATATATAGATATTTTGTTATTTCTGATATAATATTTGATTTGATTTGGGATAGCCCCCATAGATCAAAATGTGATTATTATGAAATTGCTCACCACTTGTAAATTATCTCCTCTTGAGTGATTTTCTCTGATTAAGTGTTTAAATCTATTACGTCTTACACTTGTCAATTACATTGATGTTTTCACTTGCAAGTTAATGCGTTTCCTCTAATTTTTATGTTAAAAATAATTATGGCAAATGAAATCACAATTCGTAAATGGATAATCATATCCGTATTAAGTATAATCGTTTGACATGACTTTGACGTATATTGCATCCACTGTCCGCCCTTTAGTAATAATACTCACGATTTGTGGTACAGCTAATATCAGCAAGGTCTTTCGCCTGCCGATTGCATCAGCGACGTAGCTGAAGAGGACTCCCGTGGGCGTCGCGAAGAGCCCGATGGAGCTGGCCACCAGGGAGACCTCGCTGTTGGAGAGGGGGTACCCTGAGGGGCTGTCTGCCGACTGGAGCATCACGATAGCTGGAGACATCCAGCCACTTTGCAGGCCGTAGGTTAGAAATATGACAGATGCTGAAAAGGTTGTTGGCTTGAATGACGATGTATGTCGATGATGTGATTGTGTAGAAAATTTTGGTGATTTTGCTTACCGGTGAAACTAACTACGTATTGTCTAATATAAGAACCATTTTTAGCATTAGGTGTCATGGCTATGTTTTTATTTGAAATTTTTATAAATTAACAAAGAAAATAAACGCAGTGTGTCGCAAATAAAAGTATCTAAAAAGTCTACTCAGTAGTTTTGTTCTTTTACTACTTTATTTCCGAATTCTACTTCCTTCCTATCGTTAGCTCAATTCTTGATAAAATGGTAAAATATTACTGCAATCTCAAACTAATATACGAATGTTTTGACTACAAAATCTGTGTTTACAAATAATTAAGTACTAACTCCAATCTTTATGCAAACATAAAATAAAGTATAAACGCTCAATCTGACGCCTGAACTATTAAAGTTTCATTGTCAATGATGCAACAGTATCCATTCGTTGATGGTTACCTCGTCTTATCTCTAAATGGAAAGTACGTGAGATCTAATGATGTAATTGCTAAGACAGATTTCTTCGGAGATAAGACATTTTAATTTATAAAAAATAGATTACTAATACGGCTAAAATTAAACAAACACGTTAAGGGAATATAAGAATGACATCACTCCTTTCGTGAATGTCGTACGAAGTCACCAAGCGAATAAATACGTTATATTAAAGGCTAAAAGTTAGCATCCTGTCACTATTATTCCAATTTTTACGAACATCAAACCTAGAGCTGGTCGCGAAGTATAAAGTAGTCAAGGTTTTGTCTGTGTATCATTCTGTTTTCTCTGTAAATCTGGTATAGGAATACATGCGAGTGATATGCTATGATTGGTATTTGTGTTTTGCTAATCAATACTCCGGTACTTAGAGACAGTTAAACTTTGATCGCCGATTTCGTAGAAATCCGGGATATAGACACTAATACTACAAAATCATCGAAACCCTATTTCAAATCCCTCACAATCAACGGACATCCGTTCAGTAGACATGAATATTCAGAATTACGTCGAATACACGTTGCATCGAGTGGGATTACAAGGCTTAGGATTATTCCTGTTTGAACTAAAATCTGAAACTAAAATACTATCATTAAAAAGATCACTTGACATAATTGGCTACTTGACTAACGTAAAAGAAAGAATTTGCCCTAATATCTACTACCAACTAAAGTTCCAAATATTTACCGCTATTTAGATAATTTTTCAAGCTAAAAAAACTATATCAGTGGTAAAAAAGGACGCCCTGTAATTTTTGATACTGCGACTGCTCAGTGTACTCGTATAAAAGGATCGTTTGCATTCTTATGGTGAGATGAGTGACTTCATGGTTCTATTCATTCAATACAAAACTACATAAATAACTAGGTAAGTTAACCCTTCGCTTTATAAAACAACTAAAAGGCAAAAAAGAAACAAGGTGGTTAAGTTCAAACGCGTATTTATCCCTCAAAAAATCTCTTCCAACAGCCAAAAAAAAACAAAAAAAAACTATTGAGACCGACAAAGAGGATTATGGTGAAATAAACCTAAATAACTAATCCATAGGCAGGTACATATAAATAAAAATGTATTGCTGTTCGTTAGTCTCTAAAACTCGAGATTCGGCTAATTTTAGTCTTGAAATATTTGTGAAAGTCCAGGGAAAGTTCAAACGGTGAGAAAATTAGGAAATGTCTCGAAAAAAACTTGCCAGAGCGGAACGAAGTCCGCCAGGCTATAAAACAAACTTATCTAAGAAAAACTAAAAATACCTTTCTACATTTATAAACAGTTCTGCTTTCAAACAGTCGTATTTACCTACCGTTTTTAAAACAAATCGATTAATTTGCCATTCAACAAAATATCTCCGTGTGCCTGATACATCTATAACACTCTGATGTCCGTCGACCACTTTTTCCAGCGTTTTCAGTCACTTCCGACGCTCCTCGTTGAGAGCTAATTTGGAGCGCTGGCTAGCATTTGTTTTTAAGAGCAACCATTACACCAGACTCAGGAAATGAGAGCGCTAAACGAGTGCAGGCGAAAAAAGGACGATGGCACGAGACAGCTTCGTTGGTGCTCGTAGCACGGTCTGAAGAATTTATACATACATACAATACATACATACATACATACCGTCACGCCTCTTTCCCACAGGGGTAGGCAGAGACCACTTTGTTCCACTTGCTACGATCCTGACATACCTCTTTTGCTTCATCCACGTTCATTAGCTTCTTCATACATGCTCGTCGATTTCAGGTACTCAAACGTCCGCGATTTGGTCACGGAACATCCGTCTAGGTCTTCCACTCCCAACACATCCATTCACACTTCCAGCATGGATCTGTTTTTAGTCAATCTTCTTTCATCCATCCTCTCTACATGACCAAACATTTGATACATACAATCACGGCAATATTCCCAAATGGGGCAAAACGAGACATAAACAAAACCATGATTATGACTTTATTCATGTATTTTTTCATGCTTGGCAGCCACTTCTAGCATAATTTTAGGTTTGAAAACAGATGGAAGAGGTAGTATAATAGTGAGAGGTTGCTAGCCTGTCGCCTAAGATATACCTTAAATAACCTATTGCCTTAATCGCCTCTTTTGACATCCATGGTGGAGAGGTGTTGTTCTAAACCCGACTCCACACTGACCAGCAGAAGAGTAAATACGAGTATGCTAATGATGATGATGGAATGAAATCTGTGAGGATTAAGCGTTTTATCCCATAGACGTTTGCGGCAATCTTAGACAATATCCGATCCGCTGCCTCGGTCTATGAATATGCACAGACATAAGGACTAGCGCCACGGGAATGTTTACAGCGGAGACGGCTATTAAATAAAAGGCTAACATTTGACTACCATAAATAGTGTTTTTAAAGGAGAGTAAGGTTCACCAATCACCAAAAGCTATCTAAGCTATATAAGTTACTAATTCTATTTCTTTATTTACCTTAGGATGAAAATGTTTAGATTATAAGAAAACAACAAAGTGCAGGTGTAGGTGACACACGTCAATGAATGTATAATTTGTTCAATTATTATTCACATCAAAATATTACTATGATTTCAACAGGCGAGGCAAGTACCATAATATTATTATGCGTGACACCTCTCTGTTATTACCTGCTACCCCTGCAGTCTTCGCTGACGTCTGCAGTAGAGTCAGCCAAATATTATGTATTATGTGTACACTTCAGTACCTTGTTTGTTTAAACGTTATACATTAACTCGTCTGAAATTCGCCCAGTGATCACAGTGACAAAGTACTAAAGTGTTAACATATATTTGACGCTGACTGTTCTTCCCGCGGCCACACTTATTACAATAATAATAGTTTACCTAAATTGTATTTTTACTAATGATTTTCTTTCGTCATATTCACCTACAATTTTCAAATTCTTTGATGATTTTAAATTGGATTTGACATCTTTCAAATCAGCATTTTTAACAGTATAAACTCGACGCAATCTCCTTTCTTGTTGCTCTCCATGGTCACAAGCTGTGTTGAGCCGCATGAATGCCAATTGTTGGCTAACATGGGCTGTTACCCCTATACCTACTACTATACCGGAGTAAACTGTTACATCTCCCTAGTAATTGACATACCATATCCGTCTACCCTACTGGACTATACTGTGATTTGATATTTGATTTGAAAGCGCTGCGCAGACGACAGACTTTTGTGCGATCGAGTCTGCGGAGCAATAAAAATTCTGAATGGAAACTCTCTGCGCGCCATTCAGAGTTTTTATTGCTCCGCAGACTCGTTCGCATAAAAGTCTGTCGTCTGCGCAGCGCCTAATTAGGTTCAGGCCAGCTACACTAATCGGCGTCAAACTTGGCATGATTTTAGAGAGAGAGAGTAAGTTTCGACACTACTTTGTTCAGGTAAAATCGATGTGCGAATTTACTCTCTGCTCTGCTATTCTAGGCATCGGTATAAGCTTGGTAGTTAAAATAGTATCACCCGCATTTTTCACATAGTTAATTATTTTACGAGTTAAAACTTTATTTTATTTGAGAAAAGTGACTTTTTAAACATGAAACAATAGTGAGCGTCCCTAATAGTGAAAAGAAACGGATCTACTCACGTTTTTAAATCGAGATTAACTACGCTCCAGGTGATGGGTCACAAATTGGCCCGAAACATGATTGTTTTATTTCACAAAGAGTGACATTTCCTGGACAAAATCTTATTCTCAATGCGTTAATCCACAGCTCTCTACATAGGTACCTCAAAGCCTTTTGTTTATTTAATACATAACATTGCAGCATGTAACTTCATACCCACATCACATAACGTACAAAAAATTGTGTGAATTTTACGAACAATTCACATTATAAAATCTGTAATTCCCTCTCTCCTACATATTACAAACATTATCAAGTGGGCTCGAGTAAGCGGGCCTCGTTCAGTGTTGCCTGAAAAACAAAAAAATAAACCCGAAAAGTCGTTTAAATAAAATTATGATGACATTTAAACAAAACTGCCTCTAAACTTAGGAATGGTAAAAAAATAAGATAAACAGAGCTAGAATAAGATAAATAGAGATAACAGAGCGCTATTTGCTTCTAATCCAACCTCTCTCGCTTCTTTCACGTTTTATCCCTTTCGACAAAGATGTACTATCGAACCAACTGATTCCTTACCCACCGCAGAACGTTGTCACAATAAACGTAATAAAGATTTCCTTTGTCAAGCAATGCAATGTCACTATGACGTTCACTGTGAATAGGTTCTATTGTGGGTCAGGAATCAATTGGTTCGATGGTATGAACAGCTGCAGAGAAGAGTAACCCCCCGCCCCTACAATGTTTCATTACTTGGGGGTTACCTTTCTCTGCAGCTGGCTGTACTTAATGATTTAATTCGGGTAATTTAGCCATTCTCCAGAACTTCGCAAATATGTTTGTACTGTAAAAACTATCTATGACTTTTGAAAACTACTTTCTGTTGAAATTATTCCAGTGCAATCGTCACGCTGATTATCGTCCGTGTGGTCTGAGTGGATTTAAAATAACATCACATCATTTCTTCCGCGGATGTCGTAAGAGGCGACTAACGAAATAGATTAAGTTACATTTATTTTTAGGAGACAGGCTAGCGACCTGTCACTATTGTACCTACGTGTCAACTCAAAACCTTGTTCAACCGTCGACTGCACCGATGTGTCTTTAAACATATTCAATAAACTTAGCCTATTTATACAGCCGTAGAAAAATCTCAACACCGCGATTCAGAATTTATATGGCGTCATACTAGTGACATCTATTGGATTCTAACTACACTAAATCTGTAAACTATGTACACTGAAATCTTGTGTGAACTATCAATTCGCCGTTGAACAACCTAAAAAAATAATACGAAATGTGAAATAGTCATGATGATGCGTGATGAATGTAGGTATGTAAGTACGTACCTATTATGGTCTATACCCAACGCTGGTAGAATCACGTAGTCTTATTAAAGTCCTGTGAAATAGTGTTTTGGCTGACATATTTAATTTCTACAGGCAAGCGGAACTAATTCCGCGACCCAGATGTACTTTTCATGCCAGTTAGTTAACTTTTATTTTTATAACCGAAAATGTGGAAATTCTGGTGCATCTGGCAACACTGGCCCGCTCGTAAAAATGACAAATGAGCTCACATTACACCACACACGGCGGCCGCATCGCGTAATGTGCCTTAATACTTACGAGTTTCGAATAACTTTTTATTTCGGCTGTCCACCAGCAAAATATAGGCAAATGTGTGAGTAGAACCTTTATGAACCCGCGTGGGGTCGGGTTTAGGATTACACCTCTCCATTTTCTCGTAGATGTGCGGAAAGGAAAGTTTCTAATATCCCTCATAAGTTAGCTACCAGTCTGTTATAGCGCTTTAATCGATCTTTAAACTCTAATCGATCTTTAAACTCTAATAAGTGTGAAAGTAGAAATGACTAGAAAATAGGTTAAGGTATATCTTATGCGACAGACAAGCACCCTGTCACAATTATACTTGCCAATTCAAAACCTAAAAAAAAGTGGCCATGAAACATGAAATAGTCATGGTTTTGTCGATGTGGAGTTTCATGTAAGTACAGTCAAGGACTTTAACTCATGAGCCATCATGTAATCAATTACCAGATCATCATAGTGACATTCAAATTATCAAGAGAAATCGTAATAACTTTTTCTTTGAAAAGGTTCTATGGTGACTCATGAATTAAAGTCCTTGACCGTACCCACCCCATTTGTATGTGTGTGTATCATAATAGTGAAGAGATTCAATTACCTAGGAATCATACCTTGATTGTATAGTCACTTGTGTACCACTATATCACCAGATGATGACATCTTTAAAAAATGACTCAAAATAACCATTCAAGTGCTCTGCCTAACCCATCTAGGAATACAGGCGTAACGTAATGTACATACATACATACATTATCCTCACGCCTGTATTCCCGAGAGGGGTAGGCAGAGCACATGAATTAAAAAATCCAGTGCCACGTTTAGCGATTTCAGAGCAACCAGATGATCAAACGTGATACTGCAGTGACAGGTTGCTAGCCCATCGCCCACAATACACTAATCCTTTCCCAGAGCCGACTCTTACGGCACCCACGGGAAGAAAGGGGGAGGTGCTATTCTAACCCGGCACCACACGGGCGTAATGTATGTGTTATAATAGTGAAAAGGATCCATTACCTAGGAATCATACCTTGATTGTATAGGCACTTGCGTACCACCATATCACCAGATGACATCTTTACAAAATATCTCAAAATAACCATTCAAATGAAGTTGCTAATTTCAATGCGTTTTAATTGAATTGCATATCAATTTACACGTGGAAAATTCAATTAACAAAACTGTTTCGCTGTTCCCGATCGCGGCACCAGTGATTACGACTAATTGGGCCTTAAACTGATAGTTTATGGGGCAGATTACAATGTATTTACATTTCCATTTCAATGGTTAATTTTTTTTTTAAACATTTGATTTAATGAAATGTTCGTGTTTTTATTTTCGAGTTGAATTATTTTGGTACTGTGCCCCAGGTATAGTATAGTTTTACCAAGAAAAAGCGATACGCGAACTTTCCCCCACCACTTTAAATCTTGCCAAGTTTATTGCCAATCAATTATAGCGTTTTTAAATAATTTTTTGTAATTTTTATTACTTATTTCAATCTAAAAATGCTGCATTCTGGATGTGATTAGAATGCAAATCCACTTTCTTGATTGAATTTCCACTGTCCCATTTTTCAAAATATCAACACAAAAATTTATTAGTGCCCATGTGGTGCCGGGTTAGAATAGCACCTCCCTCTTTCTTCCCGTCTCTGGGAAAGGGTTAGCGAATTGTGGGTGATGAGCTAGCAACCTGTCACTGCAATATCACGTTTAACCACCTGATTACCCTGAAATCGCGAAACGTGGCACTGGATTTTTTAAATTCATGTGCTTTGCCTACCCCTCGTGGGAATACAGGCATGTGGATATGTATGTATGTAAATTTATTATGTCTAAATTACATAGAAAAATAAGTAACTCAAAATAAATTAACTCGACACGAATGTCAAAATGTACGATTTATGTGAAACGCTCTAAAGTCGGTAGATTCGAATTTGTACATTTATTATTTTATTGTTCCGTGTTTTTTATTTTTGTATTTACTACAGTGAACAGTATTACAATGCTTGCATTAAAAGCCAATATCATCGTATCTTCATCTCTAATATGTATGTTCATCTCTTCACTATTTCATGCACGAAACATCGTATTATTAAACGGACATAAACGAACCATCTCCATTCAAGCGGCGGGAAAGTTGTTATTTCCATCTTGTTTACAGTTTCGATATTTTCGAGTTTTCTCTGACACCAACCTTGCTTTATAATGAAGCGGTACCATTGTCTTCAACTAAGCATAGTTACTCGACAAATTAATGCTACAGATACTTGCCTTGATGTTCCGTCTGAATGACTAGTCTTTGCAACAGAGTGACCCGAAGTGAGGGTCAAGATCGCTCTCACAAACTCAGTAATTTGGTGACGTCTATTGACTAGCTCATTCATTATTATCGTCAGTCTTTATAGTCTTTTGTTTTTTAGGAACTAGGTTGAGATCGAGCACACTATTACACTATCGTTTAAGTTTCTTGTGTCTCTGTCTGATCTGTTAAATATCCAAAGAGTTCAGTGACGTGCTTTCACGTGCTCAATTGCCCTCATAAACCAGCTTATTGTACAGGAAAATGTGAAACACTAAACGAAAAAGTGACTTAAGGTTAAAGTTAAACCTAAGGTACTTTAAGTATGTAAGTGTAAAACACGTGGCCTGTGGGTTATAAAAACAAGATACGTATGTGTGTACATTTACTGAATTTCGAATCGTTCCTAAGTTTTTTTGGGAAGAATCGTAATAAAAAGATCATCCGAAACCTCACTTAAACGTAGAAGAGCGTTATTTTCCTCAATTTTATTCAAGATTCGACTAAGACCAACGGTACCACACCACACAGCCACCGCCGTTTGTTTTTTCGCAACATTTGAGCAGCCGTAACAATATCGGAGCACCGCAACGACGAATTCGCCTGTTTTATGCCCGCAATGGCAGGTATGAGAACTGTTATGGCCGCGTTATAGTGCGGGCCTGAATTCTTGATGACAGCACCGTCTGACGTGACGTTGGTAGCATTTGGACAAGTAGGCGTCGGGACGTTTTTAGACGTCCATTTGGACGGTTTATGAGGACTAGATGCTGTTGTGGATGTAACAACGTGGCCTTGCTGCTTTTAAACGACGACGCGATTCTTTAAAAGTTTTCACACCTCTAATTTAAATGCGACAACGACGAATGTTTTTATATTGTAATAGTAATAGTATTTCCATTTTCTCAATTTGAATAGAAAAACGTTTTTCATACACAGCATCATGAGCGTTTTTGATACAAGTTGAAAAAGAACGACCTTAATGCCGACCTATTTCTTTAGTCGCCTCTTACGACATTCACGGAAGAAATGAAGAGGTATCACTATTTGTGAGGTGAGAGAAAGACACTTCCAAACCCGACATCACACAGGGTATATTTAACCTCTCGTATACTCAGGAGCAGATCTGCTCCATAGAAATGCGTAGAAAAAATCGGATGCGCCGCATACGAGGGGTTAAGCGTCAGAGGAAATTGTATGTTTTAGACGACGGGCTAGCAACCTGGCGCTATTGTACTTACATACACACATACACTCACGCCTGTATTCCCATGAGGCAGAGCACATGGATTCAAAAATCCAGTGCCACGTCTAGCAAATTCAGGGTAACCAGATGATTAAACGTGATATTGCGGTGACAGGTTGCTAGCCCATCGCCCACAATACACTAACCCTTTCCCAGAGTCGACTCTTACGACACCCACGGGAAGAAAGGGGGAGGTGCTATTCTAACCCGGCACCACACGGGAAATGCCACGAGTCATGGTTTTGACTATGTAGTGTTTTGAGTGCAGCCTATTCCCATTTTGGAATACAGGCGTGAGGTATGTATAGATGTAGCACCTATCTTTATGTGAACAAAATCATCACATACCCATTCTTCGCGCCTTATATTTTTACTACATTCTTCGCGCTTAATGTCTTACACTGCGGCGTGTAACGCCAGTTTTTATAAACAAAAGTTGCATATTGCGGGAGCCTCGTTCATTTGGGAACAATGTGCATCTTTCACGCTCCGCGGTCGCTAGTGACATGTAATTTAAGTTTTTGCGCGGGTTGCCGGAATGAAAATAAAGAAGTTACGTGAAACAAGACCTAAGTTGGCGGATGACGTTGTTTCGGAGTTTATACGTGACTGCTATTAATAACAAGTGCAAGCGGCGGCGTTGCTCTGGTTTGTAGTAAGAAAGTGTTGAAATGCGCTAAGTATCTGAGCATCTGTATCTGTGTTGCTAACTTTATCCAATTGTAAGCAAAGGAGACGAAAAGGGCTGATCAACTTTTATACATCTACAGTGTGTTACCGGCGTGCGAGCATTTATTAAAACTGTATCCAATTATCAATCGTTTGCAAGTATTAGCATATTATAATTATTTAAAATAAAGCCACAAATGCAATTCTTCCATTTTCTGAGTCTTCAATGTATGCGTAACTTAACTTTACTTAACTTCCAGTTAATACTAAGATGACATATTTGATTTGTCATTTTGTGACAGAAACTTTGCTGTACATTGCTTGCAATTAAACTTTTGTTAGAAAAGTAACGCAATGTAAAATTTCGTTTTTTAATGAAATTAAGTTAATGGTTAGATTAACAAACCGCATCTCGTAACACTGCTTCAAGAAATGCCCGCACGCCGGTAACACACTGTATATCACGGCTGTATTCCCAAACGGGTTGGTAGAGCACACGAAACAAAACCGTTGACTGTTTCACATTTTGTGTCTACTTTTAGGTATTTTTTTTTAGGTTTTGAGTTGACAGGTATAATAGTAACAGCTTGCTAGGCTGTCACCTAAAAATATACGTCTTCACCTATTTCCTCAGCAGCCTCTTGACATTCATTGAAGAAATGGAAAGGTGTTACTCTGAATACAACACCATGGTATGGTGTTCGGTATTTGGTTACTACTAAACCTCTGGGTGCTGCACAATTACCTAGGATAGTTGCTTGTTATATACAAACCAAAAAAAATACTCTGAACAAAATTTAAATTGCATTTTTCGCTAGACTTTCAGTTCCTATCGGTAATAATAGATTTCAACACAACGTAAATACATTGCCGCCAGTTTCCGTAATCTAACAATGCATAGAAATAATTCCACAATGCTCAATAGTCACTTTTTGCGGCGAGCCAGTGAACAATACCTGGAAGGTAATAATGTCGCAGTACATTTGCTAGTACTGACACTGTTGCCTAGAATCTAACTGGAGAGCTACTTGTGAAACTCGAAAAGAGTTGCGACATTTTTGAAGGCAATACGTAATGTCTGCGTGTTGCTAAGGAGACGACAAATAGTGAAAGTTTTTGGTACGTTACGCCAGTTTTTGATAACAGTTGACAGTCGTAAAAAGTAAGAAATTGGAGGAATTATTTCAACGATAGATAACATTATATATGTACTCGTACATTACGCCACTATTTCCAAATTGTGAAGGCTAGACGGAACGCTAAACAGACAAAACCATACTGCACCGGTAAAGGAAATGTTTATCTGTACTAATATAATAAAGCGGAAGAGTTTGTTTGTTTTTTTGCTTGTTTGTTTGTTTGAACGCGCTAATCTCAGGAACTACTGGTGCGAATTGAAAAAATCTTTTTGTGTTGGATAGACCATTTATCGAGGAAGACCATTTATATAGGCTATATAACATCACGTTGCAACCAACAGGACCGAAGAAACAGTGGAAAATGTAGGGAAAACGGGGGAAATTTGTTACTATTCCACGCGGACGGAGTCGCGGGAACAGCTAGTTATTGAAATAATTGGCTTCATATTGCATACGTACCTACATACATTTATATTGCAAACGGCGAACACATACATACATATTCTCACGCCTGTGTTCCCAAAAGGGTAGGCAGAGCACATGAATTCAAAAATCCAGTGCCACGTTTAGCAATTTCAGGGTAACCAGATGGTTAAACGTGATAATTACTGCAGTGACAGGTTGCTAGCTCATCGCCCACAATACACTAACCCTTTCCCAGAGTCGACTCTTATGACACCCACGGGAAGAAAGGGGGAGGTGCTATTCTAACCCGGCACAACACGGGTAATTATGTTAATTTCAGAATAAAAGTGCTTTAATATTATAACGTGGAATTACCTGTTTCTTTTTAATGTTTTTATCGTGTTTAACCAGCTGTTTACCCTGAAATTGCTAAACGTGGCACTGGATTTTTGAATTCGTGTGCTCTGCCTACCCCTTTTGGGAGTACAGGCGTGAGAATATGTATGTATGTATGTATTTTTTAATGTTAGTACGAATACATTAGAGCTATTGTTTTTTAAATATTTCTAGGATTCCTCACCTATGAAGAAAAAAATTAACACTTATGGGATCCGCTGTTCCTCTGTTTGTAAATACCAAATGGGGTAAACAGAGCACACGAAACGCTACATAGACAAAACTCTGACTATTTCACGCTTCACGCCCACTTTTAGCATGTTTTAACATTCCAAGTAGAGATGGGTTATACTAGGTAAATTTAATATCAGGTACACCTGTTCCTAATCCACAAAAATACCTAATCCAAATACCTAATCCACATAGTACAAAGTATTGAGCGTATACGATAACTTAACCAGTACTGCGTACCGTACTGCACCTAATCCACATAGTATAGAGCATTGAGCGTATGATACGATGCAGTACCTCGGCGTACTACACTGTGTCACCATACCATTCTAAGTAAACTTGTTTAATGAATTGTAATCTTCCCTTCAGACTTTTACAGGCTTAGGACTGACAGCTTAAAATTGAGCCAAGCAAGTAGGCGTATTTAATTTAAAGGCGGCTAGTCGGTAGTAGTGAGAACTTGGATTAGGTGGATTAGGTACTGCATCCTCTGGATTAGGTGCGGCCTAATCTCGGAAAATACCTAGTATTTTTATCTGATCTAATATTTTCGCCTCACCTCTAATTCCAAGTTAGTCATTGTAACCTCGATGAATGCTAATCTAGAGTATGTTTCGTTTTAGGAAACAAGGCTTCAAAATATAGGCCTGTAAAGGTACGGAGGCACCAATAAAGATATGTGCATACTTATGCGCTTTTACCGTCTCAAAAATAAAGGCGAATTTCCATAATTTTCTGCACTTTCGCCGACGATATCTTTGTTGTACACGGCAACGGCTGGTTTTAATTCCTTTCACTAGATAACTATCTAATTGGTCTGTTTTGACATAACCTTGCGATTAGCATAGATTGTTTGCATGGCAAGCCAGATCCGGTAAGTATTTAAAACACATAACCTTGATGATTTCCCCGTGTGGTGCCGGGTTAGAATAGCACCTCCCCCTTTCTTCCCGTGGGTGTCGTAAGAGTCGACTCTGGGAAAGGGTTAGTGTATTGTGGGCGATGGGCTAGCAACCTGTCACTGCAAGATCACATTTAACCATCTGGTCACCCTGAAATTGCTAAACGTGGCACTGGATTTTTGAATTCATGTGCTCTGCCTACCCCTCTTGGGAATACAGGCGTGAGAATATGTATGTATGTACCTTGATTAAGTGCAATATGATTACTTGGATTTACGCACGCTGTTATAATTTAACTAAAATACGGGGCAAACGTGACTTATGCTGCCACTAAACGAGAATAAAATTGTACAGGACATAAAAAAAATGTTGTTACTGGCCACTTATAATATTGGTAGCAGGCAATTGTTTTATGAATAAAACCCTTCTTCTGTCATGAGACCAAGCAGATAGTTGTTTCGTTCATGAAATTAATATGTTTTTAATGTTGTTATTAATAAGTTAGACCTATGTAACGGTTTGTATCCTCTGCCTACCCCATTTGAGAATACAGCCGTGATGTATGCATGTCCGTATATTTTAATGACTTTTAGCAAAAGATCAGCCTCTTTGCAAAGCCCATACTTTTGTCACTAAAATGCTATCCTAGTTTAAACTAGTGACCTAGTAAATCCAAAATTTGTTCGAGTTTCGGTGGTAGCTACTACTTATTCCTAAGGGAAGCAACATGGTTTTCGATAAAGTGGTTTGCTCCTATACCATTTCTGTTGGCTCAATGCAATTGTGCTAAGGTCGACGGTTGTGCGCTTCAATTTCACACAAACTTACCTGCAAATGGGTGTTTGTGTGATGCGATAACCGATTTTATGTGGATGTTTGAAAGGTTATTTGAAGTAAAATAGTAGTAATTACAAAAAAAACAAGTTGTCGTAATGTAATGCTTTTGCATGAAATATACTCAGTGATTATTCGCGAGGCTTGGATAAAAAAATGATTGTAAGGTTTGAAATTCAACAGATAAAATTTGTTTTTTTCTTTCGAAAGATAAAGCTGAAAATAATCAAAAGTACTACTATTTGTTATTGTAGTACTATTTGTTATAATTATAACATTTCAATACAAATAGTATCATTATTTGCGGCAATGGCTTGGATTTACTTACAAATGTGGGAGCATTTGATCGTTAAAATTCAAATCTAAAAAAAACTGTGTATAGACGCACTGTCAAATTAACATTATTAGCCATGGAAAGTGTTAGAGCTGAAGTAAATTTCATGCCTATAATCAACCCTTTATCAGCAATAGAACGAATGTGAGCGTCGCGTCTTTTATCACCGAACGATCACAGATAAAACATCAACTTGTCACATAGGTCCAAATGAAGTGCCAAGACGCAACGTAGGAATGCCATGAACCCAAACTTACTCCATAAACTGTAGCACCATAACGCATGCCATAAAGTACAAAGTCGCGATTCAACGCGCACAAGCATAAATCGTGAACAGATATCGAATATTGAATTGTGGGTCATAAACCGGAGTGCGCGGTTCAGAGTAAACTTGTAAAAATTGTATACATCTTGTTGCCTACTGGGTGGGTTCGCGGTAAGGTGTTTAGATTCACTCCTATATCTAGTTTAAAAAGAAAACATTTTGATGTAGGTACAGGTGACCGGTAAAGATGCAAAGTAGGAAAGCGGGATTATACTTACTAAAACTGCGAACCAATTTTTAGTGATACCTCTATGACGGAGTAGTTAATTTCATACGACGAATGAAAAATTATAATTATGTAGGTGTGTGTTAAGTGTATGGATAACAAATCCCGTCTGAATACCCGAATGGCATATGTATGTATGTAAAAGTAAAGTCAAAAAAGTCAGCTGCAGAGAAAAGTAACCCCCCACCCGTACAATGTTTCTATACAAAGGGGTTACTTTTCTCTGCAGCTCTCCGTATCAAGTTTGTATAGAGTTGTTAAACACTTCTCCACACAGGATAGGAAGATTACAAAATTCAGAGTAGAAGTAGTGGTACAATTTTTAAGAAATATTGTAAAGGTAGTGGTATACTTTTGAAGAAATACTATGAAGGTATCAAATCTACCGTCAGCAACGGCGCGCGGCTCAATAAAACTCGAGCACATAACATTTTTACTTGTCGCTGCCAACTCTACTCCGTGTTGCGAGCGGCTGTAAAATACTTCATCCGTTCTCTTGGAGCTGTTTTACTGGATTGTACTGTTTAAAAGAAGATTCCTTTGTCAGAAATCATGTGGGGGAAGAATAAAGTTTGGATCGTATGGACGGAAACATTTGTAACCGTATCTTTGCTTTTCGTGAGGTATAATTTGTTTTCAAAATGCTTGCCTATATCCATGGACATACACATAAACATTATCTGGTTTCAGAATGGGGTAGGCAGAGCTCACGAAGCGTTTTAGTGTAACTTTGGATCCATCACCATACGGAAGGAAAAGAGCGTACCTACTCTATTTTTTTTCTATGTTTATTTTTCACATTGTTTACACATTATACCTTTATCTACACTCTACACTAATATTATAAAGAGGAAAACTTTGTTTGTTTGTTTGTTTGTTTGGTTGTAATGAATAGGTTCAGTAACTACTGGACCGTTTTTAAAAATTCTTGCACCATTCGAAAGCCACATTATCCACGAGTAACAGCAAATTATTTTGAAAATAAGAGGATTCCGTAAAATATTTGGGTTTAGATATCTACATCTACACTAATATTATGAAGAGGAAAACTTTGTTTGTTTGTAATGAATAGGCTCAGAAACCTACGACCCCAAAATCCGAAATTTACGCGAACGAAGTCGCGGGCGGAAAGCTAGTGCCTATTTAAATAAAGTAAGCAGAGCTCTCGAAATGTTTCTTTGTCAAAACCTCTGCTTTTTACTTCGCAGTCACTTTTTGCATAATTTTGAGTTTGAACATACATGAGAGGTATAACAGTGACAGGTTTGTCACCCAGAGCATACGTAAACCTATTTCCTTAGGCTAAATTCACACCAGAAGAGCAGCGCAGCGCGGCGTAGCGCAGCGACCCGCTCCGTGGAGAATGCGCGAGGATTCCTGCGACTGCTCGAGAAGCCGCTGGAATGCGTAGGAAGTCGCTGGAATTTACATAATTATTGACATTTATTGACATATGTATTGACAGCGGCCGTCGCGACTACTCGAGCATCCTCGGGCATTCTCGCGACAGCTCGCGCAGTCGCACGGCT